>JAQQSK010010431.1:0-12690 GCA_028658325.1 Potorous gilbertii | reverse complement strand
GGTATTTTTCATGCTTTTCTTGCATCTCTCTCATTTCCTTTCCCAGTTTTTCCTCCACCTGTCTAACTTGATTTTCAAAATCCTTTTTCAGCTCTTCCATGTCCTGAGCCCATTGGATATCTATTTCAGATGTTTGGGATACAGAGGCCTTGACTCCTATTTCTTTCCCTGATGGTAAGCATTGTTCTTCCTCATCAGAAATGAAAAGAGGAAACATCTGGTCACCAAGAAAGTAACTTTCTGTGGTCTTATTTTTTTCCCTTTTCTGAGCATTTTCCCAGCCAGTTACATGACTTCTGAGATTCCTCTCCACCCCCGCCTAGATCTGCCCAGCTAGTGCTTGGGGTCTGAGCTTCAAATGCTGCTGCCCAGCCTCAGGGTTTTCAGCAGCAGGCAGGGCTGCTATTCAATGGGATTAAGTTCAGGTTCTCAGGTGGGGGCAGGGCCGCCTCCCAGGCTCAGTTCCCTCAGGGGGTTTATGTGGAGACCTTCAGTAATGGATCTGAGGTCCTGCCTGCTCTGGGAGCCTCTGGCCACCTGCTGCCTCTGCTGCTGGCTCCCAAGGGGGCCTGAGTTATTGAGACACCTTGCTCCCCTCTCAGCTAGCCCAGATGTCTCTCTCACTAATCTGCAGCTCCTGTGGGTGGAGGGACCCCCATGGCCTCCGGAGATTCTGTGCCTGAAGCCTGCTCCGATCTGCTCCTCCCGGGGCTGCGTGACCAAGGTATGGCTGGGTTCCGCTCTGGTACCATGCGCGATGGACCTTTGGTGAGGGTTTTTAAGGTCTTTCTGCAACAGAAATCTCCTCCACTCTGTTGTTCTGTGGCTTCCACCACTCCAGAATTTGTTAGGAGTTCCTCTTTACAGATATTTTATAGGCTGTGGTTTCGGAGCTAGCATAAGTGTGTCTTTCTACTCCACCATCTTGGCTCCTCCCCCCACCATCCTTAATACATTACTAGACCAATCCCTGGTGTGAGGTCTTGCTGAGCCCCTTTCAGGGCTACTTATCCACTTTTGGTGTCCACCTGTCACCTAACTCTCACCTGTGACTCCAAGAAGCTGTAGAATGTGCAGTGACCACACCCCAGCAAAGCTATCTCAGCAATTGGCTAATCCAGGCTGAGGGTAACCATTAGACCTCAGACCTGTCAGTGAGTTGGGGGATGTCTACCCATATGACGACTTCTCCGGGTCGAATGAGTTTGTTCTGGTGGCCATGAAGTGGCTGAAGCAGATGCTGTGGAGTGCTTAGAGGCCAAGGTCATCTACTGCCTCTCAGGCCATCTCCAGTCTTCTTGACTTTTGTTTGTTTTTCCCTAGACTTTGATGACTCTAGAGAAAGTGAAGGTGACAGTTTTGTGCAGCTCTGATTCAGTTCATGTGCAAGTCAAGACATCACCCCCTAATATCACTCATCCTCTTCAAAATGAAAGATGAATGACAACTAGACCCTCCTATCCCCTCAAATTATTAAATAGTATCTATCCTCCCTTCCTCACCTGAATATCTGAGGGGAGAACTGTCCCAGTAGGTGTCTCTACTCACTTTTCAGCCCTTCACAGTCTAGCTCAACTGAAACTATCATCAATTACCAGTGATCTCTTCATGAGGGGGGGGCTTTTTCTCTGTCCTCCTCCTTCTTGACCTCTCTGTAGCATTTAGCACTGTTTATCACCTCCCTGGTTTTCATGCCACTCCTCTCTTGGATCTCCTACTTGCCTTCTTCTCAGACTCCTTTGCTGGATTATCCTCCTTATTCCTTTCCTCTACTGTGGGTGTACCTCAAGGTTCATTTCTGAGTTGTTGTGTCTCCTCTCTCCTCTTCTTTGCTCTCTCAGAGAGCCCATGGGATTTAATTATTGTCTTTATGAAGGTAATTTACCAGTCTGTATATCTGGTCCTATTCCCTTCCTGAACCCTGGTCTAGCATCATCAAATGCACGTTAGATATTTTCTAATGGATATATCATTTTTATCTCAGACTTGATATGCCCAGAATGGAAGGGACTCTTTTTACCTCTGAACTCACCTTCTTCCAAACTACCTGTTGTCTATCTAGGGCATCACCATCCTTCCAGTTGCCTTTGCTGCATCTTCCTTCATGTCATGCCTACTAAGCAAGGGTGTGCTTTAAGGGTCTACTCTGGACTCTCTTCTCTTATTCTAACATCTCATCATGGCTTCGGTTATTAGCATCTTATAGACATCTAGCCCTCACCTCTTACTTGACCTCTAGCCTTGACATTTCTTCTTAGGCTAGATATCCTGTAAACATCTCAAACTCAGTGTATCCAAATTAGAACTCATTAACCTTCCCTCCTCGAAAAACTGGCCCCTCTTCCTAGATTCCTTTTACTATGGAGGCTGTGCTCTTAGACACCCAGGCTTGTAACTCCAGTGTCATTTTCAAATCTTTACACTCACACCACAGATCCGGTTTGTTGCCAGGTGTTGTGTGACCTACCTTCACAACATCTTTCATGCATCTCTCCTCCTTCACTCACATATCTCCCACCCAGTACAGGTCCTCATCACCTCAAGCCTATGCTCCTACATTAGCCTTCTTTAGATCTCTCCACCTCAAGTCTCTTCCACTACAGTCCACTCTCCAATGAGTTACCAAAGTGATCGTATTAAATGCAAAATGACCATGTCCCTCACCTGCCTTTTAAAGCCCTTTACAATCTGCTCTCCTTCCTGGTCTTCTTACCCTTTCACACCCCTCCCCTTTCCCAACTATATGGCAACACTGGCCTGTACTTGGAGGTCTTCCCTCTCCTGACTACCTTTTTATGCCTTCAGTGTTCTCCTTCCCACCTCTACCTCCACCCCAACCCCCACCTTCTGCAGTATGCCCTTTATTGGTCCCCTCTCTACCTCTTCTTGACTCCTCGGGTCTTCCATTTGCTATGTAGATACTTTGCATTTAACTAGATATTTGCCCATTGTCTGCCTCATTACAGCAGGTGCTTTTTTGAGTTCAGCGTCTGTTTCCCCACTTTTTGTATCCCTAGCACTTAGCCCAGTGCCTGTTTTACAGCCTCAGTATATTCCTTGACCTTGCCCCACACATCCAATCAGTTGCTATCCCTTGGTGATTCTATCTCCCTGACGTTTCTCTTACATGACCATTACTCTTGTCGCTTCTTGTCTGGATTATTGCAGTACTCTTCGCAATTGCCCTCAATGGTGCCCCTGCCATGATCCTTGCCCTTTCACGATCCATCCTCCACAGAGCTGCCAGAGGGATTTTCTTAAAATGCAGGTCCGACCATGTTACTCACCTGCTCAATAAACTCTAATGTCTTCCTGTTTCCTCTAAGGTCCAATATAAGTTGTTATATTTGACCTTTAAATGACTTCATGTCCTGGCCCAAACCTACTTTTTCAAGTTTATTATTCATTACTCCCCTTTGTATACTCTACAGTTTATCCAAACTAATTTTCTTTCTAGTTGTTCCTCACAAATGGTACTCCATCTCCCACCTCCATGCCTTAGAAAGCATTTCATCCTCACCTCAGTCTCGTAGAGTTCTTTAATGTTGTTGATCAGAAGGTTTTTTGTCTTTTTTTTCAGTCATCTCTGATTCTCAGTGAGCCCATGTGGAGTTTTCTTGGCAGGAGATACTGGATTGGTTTGTCATGTCTTTCTCCAGCTCATTTTACAGATGAGGAAACTGAGGTAAACAGGGTGAAGTGACTTGCCCAGTGTTACACAGCTAGTAAGTGTCTGAGGCCAGATTTGAACTCAGAAAGATAAGTCTTCCTGACTCTAGGCCTGATGCTCTATCTAGCCCCTGCAGTACCACCTGGCTGCCCCTTGAATCATTAGTTTTCTTCAAAGCTCAACTCACAGGAGACCCTCCTGACCCATGCCCTACCCAGATGCTATTACTTCCCACCAAAAGATTACCTTTTGTTTATTTTGAATGGTAACCTGGCCTACTGGATAGAGAGTGGACCTTGGAACCAAGAAGCCCTGGGTTCAAATTCTGCCTCTGAAACCTCCTGGCTTTGTTCAACCTGGACAAGTCACTTACCGTCTCAGTGTTCTAGGCAATCAGGTTGTTTCCTCATCTGAGGTTTCCTCTGCTAATAAGATTTCTCAAGTCCAGTCTTTATCCCTCTCTTATTTAGTTTGTATTAACTTTATCATGTACATATTTTTGTTTTTCCCAGTGAAATATAAGTTCCTTGAGGGCAGAGATTCTTATTTCTATCCTTTTTGAAATATACATATATGTATATGTATGTATATGTATTTTTTTTTATCCCAGTACCTAGCACAGAGCATGACACATAATAGGTGCCTGTTGATTGATTGGTTGACACCATGACTTGTTCCCTGAGGAAATATTTTTAATGGCACCTTCGTTGAGGAATGAACCTGAGAAGTCCCATTGGCCCAGTAATAAAACTCAAAAGGCATTTCTTAGAATTCTCTGAACAGCAATATCTATGAAGTTTTATCAGATGAGAATACATTTCCTAGAGCTAAATGCAGTCTTCTCATTCTTCACCAGAGAATTCTTTGCAACTCTGCAGAAGAGAATTATAAGAGAAAATAATATAATGTTTTTGGTGACCACTGTCCTACTGCCCTACTCTTTATTAGTGAATGAGTCACATGAAAGTCTATGCAAGGTACTAAAGTAAGAAGTGCTGAGAGAAAACTATGAAGACTCACTATGGTGTTAAACCTCTGACTGTTTCTTCCTGTGTCAGACTGCCATGTTGCAATGGTGGAGGGGGACAGAGTGGCCAGGAGAGGTGGCTTTCAGCTCCCCATTACACTGTATAGAGTAGCTTGATAATTCCTATGCTTCTACTTCTGACACCATTGCAGTCTGACTTCTGACCTCATCATTCAACTAAACCTGCTGTCTTCACGTATACCAATGGTCTCTTCATTGTCAAGTCTACTGGCGTTTTCTTGCTCTTCATCCTTCTTGAATTTACTCGCTGTGTTTCTGGCACTGTTGGCCCCCTGTGCTCCTGATTACTCTCTGGAGACTTTCATTCCATCCTTCTCTTCTGGTTCTCTCTCTACTTGTCTGACTGTGCCTTGTCATTCTCTTTTGTAGATCTTCATTTGGGTCATGCCTACTAACTGTGGACATCCCCAAAGGCTTTGTTCTGGGTGCTCTTTTATATTATCTGGCTTAATGATCTCAGTCCCCATGGGTTTAATTAAGATTTCATTAAAGGTGATTCCCAGATCTGTTTATCCAGTCCTGTATTACTAACTGCTTTTGGAACATGTCACATTGAATGTCCCATAGGTATCTCAGACTCAACAGGCCCCAAAGGGTTCATCTTTCTTTCTAAACCAGAGGTTCCTAAAGTGGGTGATACTACCCCCCTGGGGGGCACTAAAAGATTGAGGAAGGTAGTAGTAGCCTCAGGTGCAATTAGAGGGTATTGAATAAAAATGAGGGGGCAGTGGAGGCATAAAGAAAGAACAGAAGAAAATTTTCAAAAACCTTTTGTACATGTTTCATCTGTTGTGTAACAGAGTTAGTCATAGTGATTACATTATTTTCCAAATAAACACAGAAAATTCAAGTTATCACAGACCAGTGGTCAAGTCCACTGACTGGTCTTAACAAGCAAGTGTTGGCAGGTGAGCATGTTGTGTCTTGTCTCACATTGTTGAGAAATCCAGCATGTATCAGCAGGAATATGTGCATGTAATGACTTGTTTACAATGTGATACTATATGGTTACATGACACAATATTGCATCATCAAAATTTCAATGCAAGAAAAACCCCACAAATTTACAATAAATTATTAAAGATGCATCATTTAAAAATATATTATATATAAACATGTAAATTTATATCAACATAATATATTAATATATTTTATATTTTTTGAAATGAAAAAAAATCTGTTAAAGGGTTAAAGATTTCCAGTGGGGTGCTGAGTAATTTTTTTTGAAAAGGGGCTGGTAGGCCAAATAAGTTTGGAAACTTCTGTTCTAAACTCTTCCCTACTTTCTTATCTCTATTAAAGGTACCACAATCCTCCCAATCACTCAAGCTCCCAATCTCAGTGTCATCCTTACCTCCTCACATTCTCGTTCCACATATCCAATCTGTTGTTAAATCTTTTTACTTCTGTTATCACAACTTCTCATGTGTATGTCCCTTTCTTTCCCTTCATCCAACCATCACTCTTATTCAGGCCCTCAATCACTTCTTGTTTGGACTGTTGCAAAAGCTTTCTGGTTTATTTTCCTGCCTCAAGTCTTTCTCAACTTCAATCTGTTCTCTACTAAGCTGCCAAGGCAATTTTTCTAAAGCACAGGTGTGACCATGTCACCACCCCCCCCTACACACACACACACACACACACACACACACATTCAGTAAGATCCAGCAGCTCTGTATTAATTCCATGATCAAATATAAAGCCTTGTTGGGAATTCAACGTCCTTTCTACATTTCCAGTCTTGGTCTAAGATCAAGCTACTGCAACAGCAAGGACCCTGACATACACAGGAAGGTCTGTTGTACAGGTTATTAGATCTGCTTTTCTAAAAGTAAAGCAAATTTGAGGGGTCAATAATCACTTAAATCAAGCACATGTGTCATTCACTTAGTTCGGGAGGGAAAGTTAGCACCCTGAACTTCAGAGAAAATACAAACAGAGAAATAAGACCAAAGACAGGGCTTCCAACTGTTTGACCATAAGGAATGCATATATCACAGACCAACAGACAGATCCAACTGTCTGACCTTTACATACATACATAATTACCTGAGAGATAAGCACCAACATCTACGTTTTCAAAGCTGGGGAGGCTCCTTAGCAGCTAGCCAGTGTCTCCTCTGACCAAACACTTCTAATGAGTAAGATCCAAAGTAAAACCTCACCTCAGAGTATATATACACTTTTCAGAGCCGGAGGGCATGACCATCTGATCTGATCTAGGGCCTCAACAGAAATTAACCAAAGGTATTGAGGCCCATTAATGGGTGAGGAAGATCTTTAACTCTTTTCCCCACACACCATTAACCTTACATTAACATTACAGCTACCTGGGCCAACTTGATGTTTCTCACATATAGCACTTGATTTCCCATCTCCATGCATTTGTACAGCCATTCCCTATGCCTGAATGGTTCTCTCTTCTCACCTCAGCTTCTTGGCTTCCCTCACTTAATTCATGATTCATTTCAAATACCACCTTCTGTAAGAGGCTTTTCTCCATCTTCCCAGCTGTTAGTGCCTTCCCCTTTGACAGTACCTCCTCTTTTTTACACTGTGTGTATCTCATACAAATATAGTTGTTCCCATGTTGTCTCCTTTATTAGGATGTCAGGTCCTTCAGGGTGTGTGTAGCATCTTTGCCTTTCTTTCCACCATTTAACACAGTATATGGGACATAATGCTTGCAAATGCTTGTTGATAGATTAATTATTCATGCGAATGTACCCATTGCTTTGACTGCTCACTTGGCAGTGAGGACTGGCAGGTAGGCTTTACCCTAACAAGTTCCACTGTGATTCCTGTGACAAGTTTTTGTTCTAGCTGGGAATTGCCCAAGCAATGAGGCTGACAGGCACCACTGATAGTTAAGTCCAAAAATGACATTTCCTGGCCCTCGCAATGGAATTGTGCTGAGTCTTTGGGGATAATAAGAACAATATTCTTTTCATTAATTGATCTTCCTGGAATGCTAGTCTTTTACATGAAACAGGTGAATACTCGTAAGATGGGGAATCTTACCTGGTAATCTTCTCACTCCCCCTGCCCCTCAAGAAATCCTGAACCAACATTCCCCCTGCCCAGGATTAATAAGGATATGCTTTTATCAAAAAGGGATGCTAATTCTGGTTAACTAACAAGAAGTGTTTTCATTAGAAGTCACCAAAACCAAAAGTCAGGTTGCTTTGAATTCTTTGGGTTTGCCCAACCAACCCTTTCTGCAGAGAGTTGGGCTTTTTCCCTTGGTTTCCCAATCATATGCATTTGGTGATGCAGACATTTGCTATTTGTGACTTATCTTAATGCTACTAGATGTTTCTTCGTTTTCCCCTGCCCCTGACAGATTCAACATTAAGTGATAGTGAATTCAACAAAATGAAACTGGACTATGACTTCCAAAATGGAAAGCCATATGTAGGGCTGTGCCCAGTGGCCACCATAAGGCCTTTGTTTGTAGGTCCTTGATTTTTTGATCCTAGAGACCTTCTTATGTTAAGAAAGCGAATGGCAAAAAGCCTCTTGTTTTAATACATTGTGACGTTTATATCAGAGATTTATCCAAATGTGCTTATCACTCCATTATCTTGTTGTCCCAATTGGCAAGAAGGCAAGAAAGTTATGCTCTGAATTTAGCCTTTCTTTCCTAATCCACGTTAGGCCTTAGGCTAAGGTTGCATTTGTACAACAAAAGCATTTTTGAAAACATGCTAGGGTCCTGGGGCAGGGGGAGGGGAGATGAAGGGGGCAGTAGTTTTTCTTTCTGTACATTTGGGGAGGGGGTATGGATTCCACTTGTGGATGGTTTGAGGTGTCTATCCATGGAATAGGCTGCTTTTGGAGCTATGCAGTCTCCCTGGAGGTGACTGTGGGGAAGGGCCTTATGCAGAGTAGATGTCAATAAATGTCCACTTGTACTGAATTGAATTAGACAAGTCATTTTTACCTCTGTGAGACTCAGTTGCTTCCCTTATAAAAGAGATATGAGAATAATCATTGTAAAATAGATATGATACTGTACTGGACTGAAGAGAAAGGAGCTGAACCAGGTGATCTCTTGAGGTCCTTTCTAATTCTAATCTATCAACAAACACTAAACCAGGTCCTATGCTAAGTGATGGGGATAGAAATCTGAAATCAACACAACCCCTGGATCTTTTAATTTGAGGGTATAATTGTTTATTAAATGTTTCATTTTGAGGATGCAAAGTAAACTAGCAGAAATGAAGCAGAATTTCTTGACCTTAAAGCAGAAAAGAGCTGTCTAATATTAAGCCATGTACCTAGTACTTAACACAGGATCACCCTGTGTTAAGTGAATGAGCTATATAAAAGGTGAAGAACAAATACCTAATGTTTTGAGGTTGCCTGTGCCATTTTTTAGGGTTTAATTCATCATAGATTTCTCCAACACACACACACAGACACACACACACACACACACACAGTCCAGTTTTCTTTTCCGTTTGTAAGGAATCACATGTGATAGCAGGCTGGGAACTGTAGATGGCATTCTAACACTTTATCAGTTAATTCTGCATGAAAAAAAGAAAACTGAGTATTGTAAAAATTTAAGATGCATTGTAAATAATAATCTAAGCCTTTGTCTACAAGATGGAAAAATGATTAATTCTGAAAAATACTCTTCAGACTTACTCTCAATATCATATACTCCCAAGTCGCTGATGGTTTAAATGAATATCAGTTTTTTAAAATATATTTTATTGATATCTTTTAGTTTCACATCATCTAACTCTACCACCACTCCATGCCTCTCTTCTTTCCCACCTTCCCAGAGAGCCATCTCATACTACAAAAGAAATTTCAAAAGGAAAGAAAAAGAGGAAGAGGAAAAAATCAGTGAAACTGATGAATACGTTTTTCTAAAAATTTGACAATATCTGCTATATTCCTCACTCATGGAAAATCCCTCTCTCCACGAAGGAATTGGCATCTGTTTGCGAGAATGCTTGTCCTTTGTTATTTTCCACCCTTTATTTTCAGTTATTTTGTGGTTGTTATCATTGTGTGCATTATTTCCGTGGTTCTGCTTTAGTTTGGATCAGTTTGTATCAGTCTTTCTGTACCTTTCTATATTCATCATACCCATTGTTTCTTAGAGTAAGAAACATAATATTCCTAAACCACAATTTGTTCAACTATTTCCCCCGTCCTAGGCATCTACTTCATTTCCAATTCTTTGCTGCCACAGAAAATGCTACTGTAACTGTTTGGGTGAATACGTGGGGCCTGTCTTCAGTTTGACACTGGCCTCCTTGGGGTATGTGCCTGGCAGAGAAATTTCTACTGATCACTTCTTAGCTGTGTTGATATTAGGTTGGTTGGTTGGTTGTTGTCCTTCGTCTTCGATATTAGGTAATCCCATCAGAAATTGCCTCTCTGGATGGAATTTTCCCCAGGCCCTGATAGCCTCCCTGCATTAATTCCTCAGTGTTTAGCATGCACTGACCCAGTTATATTCTTCTGATTCTAGTACTTCTGAATACCTGCTTGTTATTACAAATTCCAGTCTCTGCCTCCTTTAGTGTCCTCCCTTCCATCCACCTTGAGGCATGCCCCTCCCACAATGACACGTCCCATTCTAAACTTCTCTTCCCCTTTCACTGAGCTCTCTGGTGTGCCTGCTTCATAGTGAACACTATATAATTGTGCATAATAAATGTTTGTTGACTGTAATGCTTATTGACTGACAGACTGACTGCTCTTTCTCAGTAACCATGGTGGCTTTTTTTTTGCAGATGGTTACACTGAGGCAGAGATTGGTAAGTTACATAATCATCAATGTAGCGAAGTCTGGCTCTTTTTCGACATCCAAAACAACTATTCTATTTAATCGTAATCATAGTTAATAAACGCTTATTGAGTACTTACTGTGTGCCAGACACTGCATTAAGGGCTTAAGCAATTATCATTGTATACAATGATATATTATATTATTTATGTATTAGAATATAGAATTATATATATTTTATTTATAATTATATAAAATTATATATTATGATAATATTATAATTAATAATAGCAAGAAAAACAAAAGGAGAATTCTTGCCCTCCAGGAGCTTTCGATTTAATGGGGGAAGCTGAAAAGGGGAAAGGGGCGTTGGAGGGTGCCCAGAGCATGAATAGGGACAAGTCTGTCTTGTTCATTTTTGGCACCAAACGGAGGATCTTAGATGTTGTGCCAGAATGGCCCCAAGAGATCTTAGTCAACCATATTGACAGGCTCTAAAAAGGGGAGTTCACTGTTGCCCAGCCTCATGTGTTTGTAAGCAGTAGAGTCAAGATTTCAATCCAGACACTCCAACTTTCAAGCCAGTTCCCTTTCCACTATGCCAGTATGTTTTATTTGATCTTTTCTACCTGGTTTTATGGCATCATTTGCACACAGCCCAAGACTGCTCTGAGGCCCAAACAGAGAGCTTCTGATTTGCTACTTTTTCACTTTCAAATAGGTTGTTGTGGAGTCCTGCAGGAATATCCTAAAACTCCCTCTCCCTGGGCCTCCTTAGAGGATGAAAGCCAAAGGCATTTGGTGAGAAAGCCAGCTAAGGACTTTGTCTATTCAGGTCCTCTTTGAAGTTGGAGCTACTTTGGGAGTTCTCTGGTAAGGTGTTTGTTAGGAGTAGAAGACAAGACAGCCTTAGGGCTCACACTGGGGCTCTGTGATGTTGAACAGATCATTTTGGTTCCCTCAGCTAGAAAAGGGTGAGGAGTGGCTTGGACTAGATGGTCTCACAGCTCCCTTGCAGCTCTGAATCCTGTGATGTCTGAGCTACTTCAGTGTTAGAGGACGAACCATGGGTGTTTGACATTTACATGGCGCATGTAAAAAAAAAACCATACAAAATTGGAGTTTTTCTCTGGCCCTGGGGCACTGTAAAAAATATCTAATTGCCACCTAGTGCATTATATATCTTCACTAATAGGGCTGGGACACAAGTGTACCACTCCCAGTGTGGGGGCCAGGGATGGGAGAAGGATTTGTTTAAAAGAATGAGATGTTTTCCTTCATGGGAGCTATATAATAATACAAGTTTGGTACTGATAAATATTGTCCTTTCCAAGCACTTTCTAAGAAATATTGATAGTTTGAAACACCAGCTCAGAATGAGGTGGATATATTTCAATTTAAATGGTTCCCTCTCCAGCCATCTCCTTCACTCTGGGAAGCAGTCCAATTCCGACAATCTCTTGTGTTTCTGGGGTGTGGAATCTTTCATTCCAGGAACGTCAAAGCAATCCTAAGGGGCTCTTAAAGAAGGACAGGAGCCTGGGAGGGAGACTTCAAAATGTTGGCAAGTAGACAAATAAAATACCCTTCAGTTTTAAATGAATGCAAAATATTGTGAAACTGTGTCTCTGAGATGATTCCCAATGTGTAATTTCAAAAACATTGGCCAGTGCTCACAAAGAAAGGGCTGTGCTTACCCCTAACCTCCAAATAATAAGTATTCAAAATATCCTTTTCATGAAGATTCTCATTCATAAGTTAAGACGTCCTCTTTATTAGCCAAACAACATTTGAATATCTTGAAAAAAACTCTTTCCCTATTCATCCTCTTTTAAGTGAAATGATTGAAATGATTATTTTCCATTTGTAACTTGAAAAGTCTCTAGTTAAGAGATTTTTGGGGAGGGGTTGGAGATCCACTTTTCTAAAAAGCTTATTTAGGACATGAATGTATGGATGGTAGTTAAGGGTTTATTTTTATTCAGAGTAGAAAGTGAAGGAAAAGCTGTGTCCTCTTCTGCTTGCCTCATTTTCTTCCTTGACTTCCCTCTCCCATGATACCCATGGGACTTTTTTCACCTTCTATTGTAGAAAGTAGATTGGTTAGGACTTTCTCACAGTTTATGGATGTTAATCTCCCATAGGTCCAAGAAACAGATGCCCAGAGATAGAAGGGGGAAAGAAAGCCTTTTTCTTCTAGAATGTTCTTTCTTAGTGGCATCC
>JAQQSK010010430.1:0-12690 GCA_028658325.1 Potorous gilbertii | reverse complement strand
AGAGAGAGAGAGAGAGAGAGAGAGAGAGAGAGAGTGATAAACAGAATATTGTTAAACCCTTCACATTTTCCAGGCACTTTGCCAAGTTTTTGAGATACAGACATAAGCAAGAAAGACAGTGCCCATTCTGACGGCACTTACTACTAAAAAGGAAGTCAATATATAAAGGGTCTTATTACTTCTTGAGATAATCTTTATGAAAAACTCCATTGATCACTTTAAAGATACTTCTCCCCTCCCCCAGTTTCTGGTTGTATTGATTTATTCTGAAGTGTTATTATAAAACAATATGTTTCCATAAAGAAATTCACTTGACTCAGTCATTTATTTTACATCTCACTATTGACAAATTTCTGAAAAACTTCATGGAAATATTGCTCATGCAGGGCCCTTTGTTTTTCAGTCATGAATATTGAATACCTCATAGAATTTGCCTGGGGGTAAATGACTTTTGGTTATATTTGACAGTGGCGTTTGCCTGATGTTCATTTTTACTATTGCTAAGTATTGTATATTTGTTTTAAATTTATTTCCATAAATTTTTCATGTGTTTTAGGAAATTTTATGAATTCTATCCATCCTTTGTAATGGGTGGGATGTTACTCTATTTGTAGCTACCTTGGGAGAAATAGACATTGTATTTCATTAATAATGTATCAGTTTTAGTTCAGATCCCTTCCAAATCAACTATTTTGCAGTTTCAAAGGTGTACTTTTAGTTGAGAGTCTCATTGCTTTTTATCACTTTAATCATCTTCTTCTCATTTAGCTTCTCTTTCAAGATGCTCATAAATGTCTTGACATTCCCGGCCTCAGTTTTCACCTTGAGAGCCTTTGTCTTGCCTAGAAAAGGTCAACATGCTTATTAATATTTCCTTTATCCATTTTTTTGATTGTCCCTTCTGATTCAAATTCGAACAATTCAGTTTTGGTTTTCCTTGGTACTTGTCAACAATGTTATGCTTGTTGAGTCCAAATACCATTTTGACACTGATGGAGAAAGTTTTTTTTGGATGAAACCTTTTATGGCACTTTCCATTAGAGTACTTTAATGCTTTTCTTGTGTATTAAGTAATTAATAAAAGATTTTTATCTGAATTCTTCCTTGACTTGAAATCCATACTAGTCTATCATCATTACCATTCTTCACAATTTTGTCTATGTTCAATACCTTCAGAATGATTTGCAACAAGTATTTGATTCCCCTTCATCCAACAGAATCTGGTTCAGGTTGCCTCATTCTGGTATGCAACTGGTTTTGGATCTTTGAAAACAGTGTCCATGGAACACAAGCAGGGAGAGACTTTAAGTATAGGTGAGTGGCTTGAATGTTTGTCTAATATCTGAATACTCAGTTAGCTAAGGTAGCAGTGGAACATCATCAGCTTGACTTAAGGGTTGTGAATGGTTTGAGGAGAGACAGTGCCCATACCAAGGAAGCCACATTTGCTTAGAATATACATTTACAAGTATATCTTTCCCTTGAAATTCATTAATTCTAGTTAATGCAAACCAGAAGATTCTGGTAAGGAAAATTTATCCCATATGTAAATTTAATTTCCAGGCCATCAAGGAACCATCCCGAGAAGTAAAGGATGGTGTGAGTAGAGTGAAAAGGGAAAATGAGACCAAGGTCATGTATTATTTATATTCTGAAGTCTTCAACATTAAAAATATTTTTAAACCCAGAAAATCAATCTTGGTCTTCCAGTGGAATCCCAAAACTTTCAGAAAACTTTTCATTTTGCTTTTGGTCATGCAGAAATATTATTTAGGGTACCAAAACAAAGTTCTTTAAAAAACAAAAAGTAAGCATTCACCTTAGCAGTGAGGGTCCAGAGATGTGGTTCAGGTTTTGCTTATTAAGAGAGTATATGTTATTTGACATATTACACAGGTTTAAGTAACATTAAGATGTCCAACTTATAGGGTAGGAGAGTGAAGATGAGCATCCCAGTTGTTTATTAGGTTACAAAGAGCATTTACATTCTTCAGTCTTCATTTTCTTCTGTTGCCTCCGAAATGGATCCTGACACGTCATGGATATTTAATTTGAAAAAGCTCCCAAATGCACTCCAAAGGAAAAGGAGAACTCCATGGTGCCCTCAATAAGCAAGAGGATTGCAAGGTCCCATTATTTCAAGCACAACCAAATTTGTTTTCTGAATACTCTTAAGATTTGAGGCAATGCACTAATTTCTTCAGAACTAGTCACAGCAGTCTCTCAATTCCTAATTCATTCAGCAGTGTACTCCAAAACCAACCAACTTTGCTTTGTGTTGCTTTTCCCATTAATATGGAAACAGATTGGCTTTTCCTCAACAATGCTACCCACTCCAAGAAAGTAAGTAAAAGCCCATACTGAGCATATCTGCAATTGTGCCCAGGAAATTTAAACAAATTTGTTTCCCCCCTACTACTTAAAAATGTGACTACTGTTATTTCTTTGTTTCCATTTTGTTCCATCTAGTTTTGGGTTTTTTCCAGTTGTTTTTCCAGCTTCTGATTCATCATGTTTTCTTGGTCACCAAGTGGGAGAGGAGAGAAGAGGAGTAGGAGGCATGGCTTACTAAACTATGTTTATGAAAACATCCTTCCAGGATGTTAATGGCTATACACATGTAGGTAGGAGTTTTATTCTACCAAAAGAGATCCTAGGTGACATCCTCCAGGTTAGAGGCATCTTCTTGTAAGCCTAATGTACTGTTTTGTGCCCCGTTGACTTCTCTTGCTCATATGTCATTGTTCTTTGTTGTGAAGAGATATTTTCTGATTTCTATCTTTCCATGGGGGTGTTAAAAGGACCACAGTTTCCATCCGTATTATGCATATGTACTGATTGTTCTTTGGCTTGTAACTGAAAAAGCTCTTATTTACAGAGACTGGTATTGTTTCGGACACCCTCCCAAACTTACAGATGTTCTGATGCACTGGAGGAGTTTGGACTTTAGATATCAGAGGACCTGGGTTGAAAACTCTACTTAACCATTTACTATGTGACCTTAAATTCTTAATTTCTCTTGGTTTCATTAAAGTGAGAGGGTTAAGTTAAATGATTATTAAATTCTCTTGTAGTCTTCTAGCTTTAAATCTATGTATGTGTTTAAGGGGAGGGGGGAAGAGTTCTCTATTTTTCTGGTCATGTGTGTTTTACATACATGTTAATATATACATGCATAATGCATTAATGTCTGTATATGCATATAGAGAGAGAGTTTGCATGTGCATATACACATACACATGTACATCTATATGTGTATAGAGATTTGTACATATGTGTATATACATACATCTACAAATGTAATTACATTATATTGTGTTTATATGTATTGTGTACACATAGATATGTGTGTGTGCATATGTGTATGCACGTATATGTATGTGTGTGTATCCTGCATCATAAAAAATATTTGTTTCTACAAGTTTAGGGCTCAAACATTATTTGAAACTTTGTACAAAGTTGTCCAAACTGCTTAGTATTAATTTTACAGTTCTTCTCAACCATACATGCTACAGCTTAACTACTAGCCAAACCAGTTTCAATGATTCTAAAACTGGCTGAGTCTCAAAGACCCAGGTTCAAGTGATTCTGAGTATTTATATATGTAGATAATACAGAATAATAATTGACATTTGTCTCATGAATTAAAGTTTACCAAACGCTTTACATACCTCATCATCTTTGTGAAGCAGCTATTACAAGTATTACTGTTTTCACAGATAAGGTAAATGAGGGTCCAAGAGTGTAAATGACCTGCCCAAGCTAATACCGACTCACAGTTGTCATATAGGTGGCAAATTCAAGTACAATGATTATTGAAAAGATTAGACTTCATTGCCAGAATGGCAGTAGAACTTTATTGTAGCCATGGACAGCACCCTGTCACCATGTACTGTCTGTCAGTTCTTCAGAGAACTTACTCACTTTCTTGATTAGATTTCTCACTTGTTTTTCAGTAAGGGTAACTGGGGGTGGGAAAAGTAGACTCACTTTGAAGTCAGAAGACATGGGTTCAGATACTGTCTGTGATCTTGCTAACTGTATTGAATAACCTTTCTAGAGCTTACAAGAAACTTTGATCTATAAAATGAAGGGGTTAGCCTAAGTAAACTTTGAGATATTTTCCCAGTACTAGATACATAGATCCTATGATAGCAAGTAATTTATCTTGTAAATTAACAGTATTTTATAAGTCCATAAAAAATGTGAAGCATTAAAATCATGAAAAATACCTTTTTATTTGCCCACATTCAAATCATACATATTACAGTTACAATGTAATTATTATTGCTACTTCTACCACTACTGACATAATATTGTTACTAATATTAAGATCATTAGCATATCATGTAATCTAATGTTTTTCTAGTAGTATTTTCCCCTAAGAAGTTTTCATGTATTAGGTGTACTCTAATAGCTCCTTCAAACTTTTATTGTTGCTTAAGTAGCTCATTTTGATTGTTCAATCGTGTCCAACTCTTTGTGACTCCATTTGGAGTTTTCTTGGCAAAGTCACTAGAGTGGCAAAGTCATTTCATTTTGCAGAACATTTTGCAGATGAATAACTGAGCCAAATGGGGTTAAGTGACTGGCCCAGAGTCACATAGCTAGTAAATATCTGAAGCTATATTTAAACTCATGAAGATGAGTCTTTATGAACATCACTATATCCACTGCTCCACTGTAGCAACAATGCAATATTCACGATGTCTATGGTGGCATTAACTTCCCAGTACAATTCTGAATCATGGAATACCACAGGTTCTCCACATGGAAGACAGAGCCAAAACATTTATTCAGACAACAGAAAGCCAAATCCATCACAGTAACAAAAAATTTGTACACTATAACAATGCAGAGAACAACGCCAGCCCCAAAGCTTCTCCCTGCTAAGCTTCCCACAAACCAGCCCCCTTAAACAAAATCACAAACAAGCCCTTTCACTCATGCTAGCCAACTGCCTGCTTGCCTGCATCCTTCCTAGTTCTGACAAGACTGATCAATTTCCTCTCAGCTCTGCCCTACCTCCACCTCTTCCTGTTTCACCCATTCAACAAACTCTTCCCACCACAGATTCACATGACTCGGACTTCCATGTGACTCAGGCAGGTCACATGGATCTATTAATAAATGAGAAAGATTTTCCCATTTAAATTACCATTACACCCACCTAGACACCCCTGAATAGCTTATAGGTAGACTTGTCTATCTTTTTATTCAGTTAGCCAAAAACTTTCCATTCTGTTAAAATTCAAAGTCATTGTAAAAATATTATGAGCTGCAGTATTAATTAATACTTTTGTGTCACTACCTTAATGTCACCTACTGTTTGGCCAAGCCTAGAGAAAATGGTGACTACTATGTCCTAACAGTGAACAAAAGTAAAGAGAAAATAAAAAGCTACCCAATAAATGAATACCATTTTCATCAAGTTCGTTGTTATAATTCCCCAAAGAGTTTATTTTTAAGGCACTATTAACTCTTTTGAAGTCACACCTGTCTCTGGTGACAGAGTGGCTGCCTGTATAATCCATAGGGTGCCAGAAAGCTCTTTAAGATCCAGTCTAGTCTTGTACTCCAAATTAGTTTTCATAGCATGCAAGAAAACTCTCTAGGGAAATGCAAGCACTACATGAGCAGATGATTTCTCCAGTTCAACTCAATGAATAGGCAGCATGGGCTGTGTGTAACATCAAGGGAGTCCCAGCTTCGAACCTTACCTGGATGTTTTTACAAAGATGACTGCCTGCAACTAACCAAAGGATGACTGACCATCCTAGAGAGTGGATTGCATTCCTGCTGGGCTGATTTTAAATTCATGTAATTATCTTCACCATGTGAAACTGAATAAATTATTCAGAATTGCTTGGGTCAGTAGAAAATTGGTAATAATGACAGTGAGTTTGCCTTTTTATTGTATTTTACCTTCATTATCTCATCTGAGAATTATAGAAATCCTATGGGATAAGTGGGCAGCAAGGTAGTGGAGTGGATAGAGCACTAGGGCTGGAGCCAGGAACACTCATCTTCCTCAGTTCAACTCCAATTTCAGACACTTCTTAGCTGTGTGACCCTGTGCAAATCATTTAGCCCTATTTGCCTCAGTTCCTCGTCTGTGAAATGAGCTGAAAAAAAAAGAGCAAACCATTTGCCAAGAAAACCCCAAATGGAATCATGAAAAGTCAGATGCAACTGAACAACAAATGTGTGACATGTGACTATCATTCACAATTTTAGATGAGGAAACTGAGACTCAGAGATGGTACGATTAAGAGTGTCACCAGTAATACAACAAATGCAATAAAAAATCTAAAGAACAACCCTTCACCAAGAAAAATGGGTAAGATGATAAAAAAAGTGAAAACTGTCAATATCAGAATGAAAGGGATATGCCCCCTAAAGAGCATAAAGGCACCAAGAGAAGCCTCATCAATTGCAATATATTTATTGCAACACTTTTTGTATTAGTAAAGAACTGGAAGAATAGATGTCCATCAATGAAGAAATGGTTGGAAAATTTCTGGTATATAAATTAATGAATATTACCTCACCAAAAGCAATGCTAAATAAATTAAAAAGAAGCATGGGGAGACAAATGAGTTGATACATAGAAAACAGTACCAGTAACTACATATAAAAGGCTGTGAGAGTACAAAAGGAAAAAACACATATGCAGAAAAAATAACTGAACCTTATGTAGTTATAGTGATAAGCTCAGTTTCAAAAGAAGAGATGAAAAATATATCCCTACCTTTGCTTCTTTGCAAGGGCAGTAAAATATGGATGCAGAACACTCTATGTTGTAAAACTCAGTTGACATTTATGAAATTTATTTTATTTTTATCTTATGGGGAAACAAACAAGCATTTCCAAAATATGATATAATAAGAAAAAAATGCACAAAAAACAGCAAATTTACTATGTATAACTTGCTATTCCTTTTAAATATACACCAAAGTTACGTAAATTTCCTTTTTTTCTCCCACACACACATACACACACAGGAAATTCATTCTATTCATACTTCTATTTATCAGTTCTTTCTCTGGATGCAGTGTCTTTCTTCACGTGTCCTTTATAGTTAATTTGGGTACTTACAATAGTCAAAATAACCTATTTCTTCAAAGTCATTCTTAAAATAATATTGCTGTTGCTGTATACAAATGTTCTTTTTGTTCTCCTCATTTTTCTATTCATTGTTTCATGCAAGCCTTTCACGTTTTAATGTCATGGGATTATTTCCCTGGGCAGAGGGAGGAACAATCTCTCTCTCTCTCTCTTTCTCTCTCTCTCTCTCTCTCTCTCTCTCTCTCTCTCTCTCTCTTTCTCTGTCTCTCTCTCTCTCTCTCACACACACACACACACACAGACATATGCATATAAGTACATAAAGGTGATGTAACAACAAAATATATCAAATTTTTTAAAAAATAGATTTTCCATAAGATCTAGTTTAAAAAATGTGGAAGTCAATGAATAACTGTATAGTCATTGATTATTATTTAAGAGTATGTACACATGCTAAAGAACTAAAAGAAATGGTTTTAAAGATCTAGGTTTAAATCCCAGATCTGATACTTAGCAAATGTGTCACCTTGGTAAGTTGTTTAATCTTTCTGGACCTCAGTTTCCACATCTGTAGAAAATGTTGGACCAGATGCCTTCTAAGGTTCCTTTCAGATCTCCATCTATGATCCCATAATCTTCTTATCCTAAAACTACTTACTCTTGGTAATTTTGTATGTTGCAGTGCGACACAAAAACTGCAGTGTCTGCCTCAAGGAGATTACAAGTCATTCTATTGGGAGGAGAACATGCATACATATAAATTATTATACATGTACATATTTTAAAAACCAAACAAATACAAGATAATTTAGTGAGTGGGAGGCCCTAGAATCTAAAAGAGAGGACAGGGTATCAGGAAAATGTTGATATAGGAGGTAGCACTTGAACTTAACTCTGAAGGGAGTGAGAGACTCAGTCAATCAACAAACATTTATTAAGCACCTCAAAGGCATTTTTGTTATAGAATATTTGATAGGAAAAATTCAAAACTGCTGAGTGATTGACATAATGTGCAAGTTAATCACCCTGTGTTTCTTTCCATTTTAGTCATTGCTCTTAGGAAATAAGATAAAGACAAGCCAAGTACATTTAGATTTTTATTTTCCTTTGGCACATTTAACACAATTTTTTTAGATTATTGATTAATCGCTGTTGGGAAATGAGTTAAAATGTGCTGCAGAGTTTATTTATCAACTTTCAAGTACTCAAAATGATGGAAATAGACTAATGGATCAATGGGCTTCTTGCCTGTGCAAACTGCTGTTTGTCACATGAAGGTGGCTTTCATGTGAAAACTGTCATACTACCCTCCTAGGATCACTTTTTAGCACAGAAATTGTGGTAATAATTGAAAGAATTGGAATTAGCTCTTTTGAATATCTTTGGAATTTTGTGTAGGAAAGAGCACTTCTCTCCCACCCTTGCTTTGAATCCATTGAGGGGAAAAAAAATAAACAAGTTTTGATAGACTCTCCACTATAGTTCAAAATAAGCAAGGTCTCAAGGTTTCCAAGTTCATTCAATCATTCCAACCCATGTTGATTACTCTTTTGTCTCAAATCTTGCAGCACTTAACTGGCTTCACCAGTCATTAAGCACACAATCATGCTTTCTTCCTTTTTTTTACTACCTCCTTTAAGATATGTTTCTACGGATAGGGGCATATCATGAGAAATAATGGTGAAACAGAAGCTATTACTTTACATTTTTAAAAGGAAAGTGAAAATTAAATCAGCTATTGATTATTTTGATAACTCTTGCCAAAAAAAGAGAAAAGTAATGAGACCTTGAATTAAAATAGTAGAAATGGGAGTGGTAAGTAGCTGTTGGCACTGAGAAATAGTAACAAAAGCAACAGATCTTAGTGATGGATGAATGTTGAGGTTCAAGAAGAGATGACTCACACAAATGGCCTTACAGCTGAATGCTTGAGTAACTAGGAAAACTCTGGTACCACTAAGGAAAGATTCAGCTTTAACCAGTTCTAGGTTTCAGTCTGAGAGATGCCATCGACCTTCTCCATGCAGTGGGAAGCAGAGAATAGCTCCAAAGAACAAAAATAAAATAGCTTTCATTTCTCCAAAATTGAGACTTCACATATAAACTTTATCATTCTACAAGATTGTGAATTCCTATAATATCAGATCTGCTTATATCCAAACATTAATTCAAAACACATTCCAAAACCAAATATCAATTATGTTTGGATTAGCCACAATTTAGCATTGTCTGCATTACTTCTCCATTAGTGAGATAATCCAGAGTGAGCTTTAAGTATTGAGAAGAAAGTTTTGGCATCAGGCAAAACCTTTTTCCTATGAGCAATTGGACTTGAGCCCAGCTGCTCTGAAGAATCCAGAAGAGCAAAGATGAAGGATTTTCTCTTCTCCACACTCAAGTGCATCAACTTCTCCCAGTCCCTTGAGCTCAAAAGAGGAAATCAGGATCTTTGGATTTTTTGCACTTGTTTGCCAAAGTAGCTCTCATCTCAGTTACCAAATACAAGTTCTCTTTGCTAGACCTTCCACAAACATCCAGTCATTCACTGTGATTACACTTGTTATATGGGTTGTAATCTTTTCCAGTATTGATGACTATACCCAAGATTTAAGTAATTCTCAAGTTTCATTAGACAGGGTTCAGTTAATTGTCCAATCAATCTGAAAGTCCACAATCTGAGAATTGCATAATGTCATGATCCTCACTCTCTCTTACACAGTAATCACAGTCCAGTGGCATGACAAAAGTCAAGATGACTGGTGATGGCCATGGAGGCAGTGGATGATCTTGGCATCTTCTATGTCTAACCAAGTTCTAAGCATTCCATAGTGCCTTCTTCAGCCACCTTCATGAGTGTTGGAACAAATTGTTCTTATCCACCTTCTTATTCTTGTTCTTATCCAACACAAATCTTCACAGAATTCTAGTTGATTTTACGGACCATAAACTGACTACTATTTACAGTTTTAAAGATAAATATTCAATGGGATGTGGAACAATATTTTAATATATTTTCAGTCTCTTAGTGTTCTTGCTCATTTGCAGGACAAGAAATTTGAAGAATAAATCAAGGAATTGATTAATGAAAACAATTTACTTAAACACTATTCAAGTTAGTTCTACAATTTACAGAATCACCGAACCTCCAGTTTTAATGTAGAAAGTGATCTCAGTAAATGCAAGTTACCTGCTCTCATGTAAAAGGCAACAAAAACTTTTTAACATCCCATATCTGTATTGATATCATATACAGGCATATGATGTCATATAGAATAGACACTTAGTTTAGAATAAAGTGGTGCCTTCTTTAAATCTTGTCTTTTTTGATAAGCAAACACACATTTCATTTAATAACTGGATGTTCTATGAAATTGGTAGCTCCTTATTGTAGGATGCTTTTACATGAAGAGAAAGCCTCCTCCTAATTTTATGTCATTAATTCTTTGAGCTATTTGGAAGATATCATCCAAACACAATCAACATCTCATCATTCTTTAACTGAAAGTGAGAACAGTAAAAAAAATCCAAGCTACCACTGCCTTGATCAAGACTACAATAAATAAAGCCATGAACCCATTAGAAAGGTCTTGGGAAATAGTAGGAATTGGAAAATTTTGCTATTATAACTTTGAATTAGTGTCTGCTAAGTTGGAAGTGTATTTATTCTCATTAGAATTGGTTTTTCATTTTGCATTTATGCCCTACCACCACTCCATGCTTCACCTAGTGTCGTGCTCATAGCAGGACTTAAATATGTCAGTTGAATTTCACCGAATGGAATTAATACAGATTAATGTGATGAATTTAAAGGACTCAACTAATATTCCAAACTGAACAAAGACTATGTGGACATTCTCAAGTAGGCTTAGCTAGCTATGCTTAGGCAGCTCCAAAATAGAAGTCCTACTATTAATTCCCATTATCATGTGGAGAGGAAAAAGGAAAATTCATTTACTCTAAATAATAGCTATCAGTGTAAGGATGTGAAGAAACATCCTGAAGGAAAGTTCTTTCCCCCTTTCTTCTTTATAAACTGATATTTAAAATATATATATGTACACATGTATGTGTGTATATGTCTATATTATATAGGAAATATATTTGATATAGATAATGTATACATATATCTCACTAGGGTAACTGTGAAATATTTTGAAGAATGCAAATGTTTATCATATCCTAATGCATGATTTTTATATGTGGTATGTGATAGGCTAATAATTTTTTAAAACTTTTCTTTATTCACCATTAATAATTGAGAGTTACTAGGATTAAAGTTATAATCAGATTCCTCATGACCTGGAAGTAGAGTTGGGTACTTTCTCTACTAGTCAGCAAAGTGTAAGTTCTGTGAAAAACCAATAAGCTGGAAGAGTTTTAAATATATATTCTAGGATCATATGATCGTAATTCTAGAGTTAGAAGGGACCTCTTTGACCAGAGCTTTTTAACTTGGTCACTTGTACACTTTTTAAAAGTATTTTTATACCTGCATTCCATTAATAATTGGTTTGTTTTGCAAACTTGTGTATTGTTTTATTCATTTAAAAAAATATAATTCAGAGAAGAGGTCCATAGACTTCACTAGACTGTTAAAAAGACATTAAAAGAACAAGTATTTTCTCATTATCTGATCCAATCCACTCGTTTTATGAATGAGGCCCTGGGAAGATAAGTGACTTAACTGAGGTCACACAGTTTGCATCAGAAATAGAATTGTGAATCTAGGTTCTCTGATTCTATAGAGTACTTTGGGCCCAACAATGGATTTATATTTTTCACGATGGGACATCCTAGCTAGGTGCACAAGTGTTCACAGCCAGAACTCTGGTCACCAAGTGAAGTTTTTTGGAGGGTCACAGATGGACCACAGTAAACCTTTGAAAGCTATCTACTTAGGTAAGAATGGATCATGAAATGCCCTATTAGAATAAGTATACATACTGATGATGTCACAATTCTTTCAAGGTATTATAGAAAGGCTATAGTATTTAAAAATAATGCAAGCTACTGGTTTTAAAATACAACCACATAAATTTATCAAAAGAATAGCTGCTATTTGAGAAATCAGATATGGTAACACACTATGTGTGCGTGTGTGTGTGTGTGTGTGTGTGTGTGTGTGTGAGAGAGAGAGAGAGAGAGAGAGAGAGAGAGAGAGAGAGAGAGAGAGAGTTGGGTAAAGATGACAGGAAGAGAAAATGAAAACATATTAGATATGTCTGCACTTCACAAATCCCCTGAGATTAATTAAAATGATAATTCATTGCTTAAACCAGACACCTCACTCTGTGTAACTCAGACTCCATTTCTCTAGATTATTTATATTTTATCCCAATTAAGGACTCCAATAGAAAGACATTTGATTCCTTGGATAAATTCTGTGAATAGAGATTAAAAAGGGAGAGATCTGAGTTATCTATGATCTCATTGGTAGATCTGAGGAGAGGAAGTAGGTGAGAGTAAGACTATTGCTTCCTCAGGAGGAAAATGCCAGAGGGAAACTATATTTGCTCAAGAATTCTGCTGGGGCCTGTTATTAAAGAAAAGAAGAAAAAAAAACGTTCCCTAAGACAAAGCTTCAATTAGCTAGTCTTGTCCTTAACATGTTTAGCTTCCATC
>JAQQSK010010429.1:0-12691 GCA_028658325.1 Potorous gilbertii | reverse complement strand
GAAGCAGGAAGATGGGAGGGGTAGCAAGGGAGTTTCCAGGGGCGGGTGCTGAGACGTCCAGTGATGAGCTGGATCGGTTTGTGGTAGGCTGATTCTCAGAGGATGGTGCTCGGGGTGTGGCTTTCTCATGGGAAGAGAACTTCTGCTTAGGGCAGTGCTCCCAACATGGATTTGCTTTGAAATAAGAACCATTCTATCTGATCTTGAAATGACTCAAGTATCAACAAACTGCTAATGACAGCCACAATCTGGGGCACACATTTCTCCATCCCTAGTCACTTGCAGAGTACCTTGCACAGTCAGGGTTAAATAAATGTCTTTTGAATTGAACTCTTGGGACCATAAAGATGAAAATACATTAATTCATTTAAAATAGGCATGGGGGAGACACAGAATGGAAGGATTCAAATTTGAACATTTAATCCCAAACATTTTACTTATGGAGAAAATTAAAACCTTAGGATAAAAACATCTTCAGGCTTTCGGTGAGATCTATATACAACATAATGTATCTTTCATTTTTAATTAGCATAATTTATACATACTGAGTAGGTCACTGACAGTCATTAAAAGCAATCAGGCAATAACACTTTTCCACAAATGGAATGGAAGATGGCCACTGTGCAATACTGCTCATCTGTGCGTTAATGATGAAATATGTAATTTATGGAAGAACATGAGCAAAAGTCAAACAGAATGGACAAACATGGAAAGAATGTCCAAATTCTTGCACTCACATCCCTAATTAACATTTCTAAGCTACAGAAATATTTTGAAATTAGGAAAAAAGCAGTATAAGCATCCCTAGATTTCTCAAAGTTATCAAGTGACCCTAGGTCACATTAAGGAGGAGATTTACTAGTAAAATTACTAATATATAAAAAAATAAAAATATATGTCCTTTCTCCCTCCTCCTTTACCATAGGCTGTTATATTATCCTTAGCACAAGATCCCCTACTCTGATTCCTAGGTTAGGGGCTAGTTACCCTACTAAGACAATCTGTAGTAACTTAAAAATATTTTTTTAAAGGTTTATGGATTACCTGATTTTGGTTTCTTCAACATCTGATAGGTCTCCTCAGCTAGTTCATCCTTCTATTACACTGCATATGCTCTGTGTTTCTGGCCCCCTCAAGATCTGTCCTGGGGCCCCCTTTTCTATTTTCTCTCCACCCTAAGCTCCAGTCTCATTTCCTTTCTGGTCACTCCTGTCTACAACTTTGGCATTATCCTCAACTTCTCCCTTCCTCCCTATTACCAGCTTCCATTTTCTCTTCTCCCAGGGCCACCACTTTCGTTCAGGTGCTCATGTCATGCTCTTACATGGACAACTTCAATAACCTACTAACTGATCTTCACATCCCAAGCCTCCCCTCTTTATTCCATCCTCCACAAGTGCTCAAGTCAAAGCCTGTCACTCCCCTAAACAAGTAACCCCAAAGACCCACAGTGTCCTTCCAGACTTAACGTAACACCATTTACATCCAGACTTTCTCCAGTCTGCCACAAACTGACCTAGATGTTCCTCACGCTGGATTCTGTCGTACCTTTCTCTTGGCTACCCTCTACACCTGAAATACAGTCCCACTTTGCCATTAGGCCCAGCTCTCAACATTTTCCTTCCAAGTACCTGGTACACAAGAAGCCTTTGACTCCCCTCACGAGCTTTTAGTGCCCTGCCACCTCCTCCTCCCTCAAAAAAAAAAATGTACCTTTGACTTTATTTTGTATTTACTCGTGTCCGTAAATGCCGTCATTTCTCTAAAAGCATATAACCTCAAGAGGGTAATAAATCATTTTCAAAATAAAAGTAGGCATACACACCTATCTAATTAGATTTTATAACGGGTACCTTGTTAGGCAAAATGCTCGTTTTCACACACCCAAAACTAACGCCCTGAGAGTAACTTACCTTTGAATCCACTTCCCCTGCATTTTCAATTATCTTCTCAATTTCAGGTTCTCCTTTTCCAGCCTCTGCAGGAACTCGATTCCTAAAGAGGAGAAAGAGGCCTTTTAACTCTCCGTTCACCCAAACCCAGATTATTGGTAAACACAACTTCAGGCCAATCTGCATATCCTCATACAAATATTTAATAATCACAACGGTTCATGATGTGAACAGCAGTGAAAAGCTTTAATCACTGGATATGAAGCCATTAGGTCACAGTCAAACTAGAGCCTCACACCGTCGTGTGCGCGGATCCGGGCACCGACCCCTCCCAGTCTGGGTCGGGTTAGAGAAGCCGCCGAAAGCCTCCTCCAGCCACAGCGGATGCGGGGTGCGGGTGGGGGTCACGCGGGCAAAGCCCCCCAACGTCGGCGTGGCCGGGCTGCCTGGCTTCCTCCCGTTAATCATTCATTTCCAGTACTGCGCGGGCGCGGCGCTCGGGGAGGGCTGGGAGGCGGCTCCCCCCGGCCCGGCGCTCCGGGCCCCCGCCCCCGCCCCGCCCCGCCCCGCCCCTCGCCCGCTCTCACCCTGCGGCTCCCCAGACCCGCGCCGGGCTCCACGCCGCCGCTCCTCGCCCGGAGCCCCGGGGCCGCAGCAACAGGGAAACGGAAGAGGCCCGCAGGAAGGAGGAAAAGAAAGGGAAGCGCCCGCGAGCGACCATATAAAGCCGGAGGGGGCGGGGCGCCGAGTTAGCCGCAGTCTCCGCTCCGATTGGCTGACGAGACAAAAAGCGGGCGCTGATTGGTGGCATTCAAAAAAAAAGCCTCGGCTAGGAGCTGAGGAGGCGGAGGGAGAGCGGGAGGAGGGAAGCGTCCGAGGATCCGCAGCCTTCCCGCCGCATGGGGGAGGCCCACACCGAGGGGTGGGGCTAGCGCTCTGAGGCGTCATATCCGGGGCGGGGCGCGAGGCGGAAGTGCCGAGCTGGCCGGATGTAGGTGTTCCTGGCCCCCCCCCCCCCGGCGCTCAGTCTCCACCGGCTGAGGTCGCTGCTCCTCCTCCGCGCCGCTCTTTAACTTCCTCCCGCTCGCTTGGGTCTTGTTCACGCTGCGCCTCCCACCTTGGCCCCCGGAGGTTGCGCATGCCTGGAAATCCCTCCCTCGTCCCCGCGGGGCCAGAGCTCCCCCCCCACCCCGGGGCCGGGGACGCCCGGAGCCAACCAGAGCCGGGGGCGAGGGCAGCCTCTGACGCCGCCTGGGTGTGACCCTCCGCCCAGGGTCTGCTGGGGTGGTTAACGGAGATGCACGTTGGCTTGTCCATCCGCCCTTTCCACTCTCACCTCTCACCTCCCACCTCTGCTTGCCCTCCCCGTGTGCTTAGTAGAATCCATCCTTCCTACTCCCTCTACATGTCTCCGGACTTTTTGCGGCCAGACTCCCAGAGAGACTCGTATTCTCTCACCGGAGCACGGCAAGTGCCCTCTCCGAGAGGACCAGCAGTTTTAAGGGTTAACTTAATGTCCCTTTCTCCATCCTCACCGTGCCCCGCGTCTCCACAGTTTGGGGCATCATGGACCGTCCCTTCATCCGGTACACTCTCATGCTGGGCCTCACCTGGACCCTGGTCCTCCAGCTACCTGTCTCCCCCGTCAGGTTTAATGCTTAAGGAATGATCACACCAGGGTTGCAGCAGTCACACGTTGCTCTGGCTCAGACGCTTTTGGGGTTCAATGAAAACTTCAAGTCCCCAGCCTGTACTCGAGATGCGCAATGATGCAACATTCGGTACGCCAAAGCAAGCAGATATTGGCCAAGCCGGACCTTCCTTCCAAAAAGGTGGGAAAGCCCTGCTCTAACATGAAGTCCAAGGTCAAAAAAGTAGACTAGAAGACCCAGCAAGCAAAAACCCATACAACGATGAGCTGGTGTGGCAGGGCCACTCAAGACACAAGACCCCAAAACATCTACAAACAGTGCCTCAGAGAAAAACAGAAGTTGAGCACAAACTCAGCTAGAATTCCCGGAAGAGAGAATGTAAAAGTTAAAAAAAAAAAGCTAAAATGTTTTTATGAACAGAATGAAAATGCTTGAGCAAAAAAAGGGGGGAAGGGAGAAATAAGAGCTGAAAGGGCAGAGAGTCAAGCTGGTGGAGTGAGAGTCAGCATTTTTGCCCCAGCCATCCAACGCACCTCCACAACAATTTAGAAACTCATCAGACTGAATTCTGATTGGGAAAGCTCAAAAAAAAAAAAAAGCCAGTAATTTTTCCAGCCCAGAGCAGCGTAGGAAGATAGGTCTTCAGACATTCGGGTGGACTGGGACAGAAAGTCGCAGTGGCAGCAATGGGCATCATTCTAAGGGCCCCGGGGGGTAAGAGGGCTGAGACTGAACACTAGAACTGGAAGCTTTGGAGATTTCCTGAACCAGGATTAGGAGCAGGAATTGGTGCCAGCTGGCTGCTCTGTTACTCATGACCCAGTTCCAGGGCGGAGAGGAGTGATCATGAACATGCTGTGCACAGAGCAAAGAACAAGTTCCAAAAAGTTAGCTCCGTGGCTCTGAGCCCAAGAACTTTAACCCTTTAACCCCATAACATAAGCCTGCAATGGAATAAACCGGAGAGGGAAAGCAAGACCAAAAGGGACTGAAATAGATCAGGCACTCGACCTGCAGAACTTCCCAATGGGATAACAGTAGCTGAACTCAGCAGCAGTATACTGGAACTCAATCATGCATAGTACAACAGGTCTGAACCTAAGTCTGCAGTTTGCAGACCTCATACCAGGAGGGCAGGGTGTATGAATTGTTCAAAAAGACCTAGCATCCCTGATAGGAGGAGGACTGCTTGTCCACCTGATTCAACCAACTCTCACCTGTGGCTCCAGAAGGCTATAAGGTGAAGTAGCCACAGCCCAGTAAAACCCTATCAGCAGACAGGCTACACCAGGTTGAGGGTACTTGATAGACCTCAAACCTTAGGGTATTTCCACCCCAACCATGTAAAGACTTTTCCCAGCAGACTGGATGGTTAAGGACAATTTGTTCCACCAGCCTGGAAGGTAGCTGAAGCAGGCCCTGTGACATGCTTAGGGCATGGTCAGACATCAGAGAAGTCAGTCTACTGCATTCCACACCATCACCAGTCATTCTGACTCTTGTCTTGCCAATGGACTTCGATGACTCTGGAAGAGAGAATTAAGCTGATGACTTCGCGCAACTCTGCCTCACTTACAATCCAGTTCACTCAAAAGTCAAGTCATCACCTGTGATATCCCTGGTCCTCTTTGAAAACAGGACAAACAACACCAACAGGGCAGTGAACAAACTTCTCCCTAGATCACACCATCTTAGAAGCACCGAAACCTCACCAGCCCTCAGCTTAAGATGTGAAAACATCAGGATGTAAATATCCACAAGCAGAGCATCAAAGAAAAAAATCTAAATTGGACACAAACCCAATAGGAATTTTAGAAGAGTTAGAGAATTTTTTCCTTTATAAGAGCAAAAAGATGTTAAAAATAAGAGTGGCAGAGGAAAAGAAATGAGAGCTAAGTAGTTCTTTTTTTGTGGTGGCAAAGAATTGGAAATCGAAGGTACTTCCATCAACTGGGGTAATGGCTGAATGTGATGAAACATTATTAAGCTCTAAGAAATGATGAGGGCCAGTTTCAGAAAAACTGGAAAGATTTGTATGGACTGATGAAATGGGAAGTGGACAGAATCAGAAGGATAATCATCTACACAGTAACAGAAATATTGTAAAGATAATCAGCTTGGAAAGACTTAACTCTGATCAACACAATAACCATCCACAATTCCAAAGGACTTGGGAAGATGTAGAACCTTTATTAAATTGCTTACTCTCTCAAGGAAGAGGAAGGAAGAGGGAGAGAGAGAATTTGGAACTCAAACTTAAAAAAAAACCCAAATATTTTAAAAGTTGACATCTAATTGGAAAAAATAAAATGTTAAAGTTTGCAAAATATAAAAACAACAACGTAGTCATGATGAAAAATATTATCCATCTGCGGATGGACTCAGTGCAGATAAAAGCATTTTTCTTTTTTTTTTTTTTTAAACATGGTTAATGCAGAAATTTGTTTTGCATGTCTACATATATTTGTAACAGGATTTGTTTTTCTTTCATTCTCAATCATTTAGGGACAGCATCAGGGAAAAGATTAAAAATATTTTTAAATCTCTGTACTTTAAACAAGTAAAAGTTAAATTTTAAAAAGTGAGAACACTAAAAGAGAGAGTAAGAATTGAAAAGGGAATTAACAGCTTGGCACAAGAGGTACCAAACCTTACCCAAACAACAAACTCCTGAAAATTCAAATGGATCAAATAGAAGTCAATGAGACAACAAGAATTATCAAAACAAAGTCAAAAGAATGAAAAACAAAATGAAAGAAAATGTAAAATATCTCCTCCCAGAATCCCCATAGTCTTCTCTCAGAAACTGTTCCTCTTTGGAGGTTTGTTTCATTCATCTACATCAGTTAGCTACCAATGGCCAGGTTGCTCTCCCTCCTTTCTCTAGGAGTACACGACTCATGTCCTTCTCTCAACTCTAGCCCCTGCCCTTATATGTAGTGCAGAAGAGGTCGTCAGAGGAAGAGACCTAGAACCACATTCAGAGAGCAGATAGCAAAATGTCACCACTATTCAGAAGGGGAGGAGGAGAACTCATGCCAACAGGTAACAGGCCCCCATTGCCTCTGATCCATGGAACCCTGCACAATGGTTTTTGCTCTCTGACTGAACACCTACAGCCCCTCAGAGCAGAAACTTATATGAAATTTTAGACCAAGAACAGCCTGGCACCAAGAGAAGACCACCTTAGACTCAAGTGAAATAAGGGTATTTTCTGACTTGTCTATTAAGGAATCCAGAATGGGGGCAGCGGGGAGAGTAGGTACATGGAGAAGTTAATTCTAAATGTGCCATCCAGCAAGAGGCTGGGGATGAGGGACAGGTAATGCCCTTTCTCTGGATTTTTCTAAACCTTTTGTACATGTAGCTGGAGGACTGGAAAATATCAGTCAAAATGATTTTCTCGGGTTCACACTTTTGTACTCAATATGCTTGTTGGTGCCTCCTCAAAAAACTTGGCCTCTGGGTTCAGTACTTCCTTGAACTCCCATATGGTGTACCTGGCATATATTTGACAACCAGAGTGGATAGTTTTTCAACACTCCCCAAAGAAAATTATTTTCAGTAATAATCAAGAAATGAAAAAAATCAATAGAAATGCAGTCAGTAGAAATTTTCTTTTATTAAACTTTGGGTAATCATGCTATTAAAAAAAGAAATTAAAAATGAAATAAACGTTATGGTACCAAAAAACCTCTAATAGATTAGTATCTTTTAATGACATTAGTGTATTTTTAAAAGAAGGAAAAAATATATCTATATAGGGTCTGTTGCAGTAATGAATAGTATACAAGGGCTCTTCTATGCAAGGGCTCTCATATACCCTTTTAGTGTGTAAGCACTAGGTGGTAAAAGCATACTAAGCATGTAGATTTGAGTTTGAACTCCATGACCCTGGCCAAGTCACTTTCTGGTTCACAGTGTTCCTGTCTATAAGATGAGGCTGCTGGACTTATAGACTCTATAAAGTCCCTTCCAGCTCAAACTCTGTGATCCAATAAATTACACAGTAAACCAACAAGTATTTATTAAGCACATACTATGTACTAGGCACTGAGTATACAAATACAAGGAATGAAACAATCCCATCTAAATACATACATACAGAATAAAAAGAATATACAAAGTGGTTAGTTCTGAGGTGGTCTGGAAGGGATGGCATTAGCAGTTTTGGAGTATGAGGAAAGGATTTATATAGCATGTAGTGGTGCTTGAAACGTATCTCAATGGAAGAAAAAAATCTTAAGAGGTGAAAATGAGGAGGGAGTGCACTCCAGGCATAGGGCACAGCCAATGCAAAGACCTGGAGGGAGGAGATGGAGTGTCCTGTAAAGAGCAGTCTGACTGATAGCCAGTCGGGCTGGATCTCAGAGTGGTGGGGGAGGAGTAGTGTTCAAAGGGACTGAAAAGAAAGGTTGGTCAAGGTGGTGAAGGGTTTGAAAAGCCAAACAAAGTAGCTCAAAAAGGTCATGATGTGGTATTTAAGGGTTCATTAGTTAAATAAATCATGGCACGTCAGTAGAATGGAGCAAAATTTCTTACTGTGCAGTAAGAAATGACAAATAAGCTGAATGCAGAGAAGCATAGAAAGATCAACATGGACTGCTGCAGAGTAAACTAAGCAGAGCCAAGGAAACAATGTACATGATGACTACAACAGTGTAAATGGAAGAACAGTTAGAAAAAAATCAAAGGGAACGTTACAAAATTGCAACAGCTGGTATGGTTGAAAAGACATTTCCACCTTCACTGCTTTGCAGGGATGGAAAATCCACAGGTGTGGTCCATTGCATATATTTCAGTGTGATGGTTTTTTTTCTTTCTTTCTGGAATTAAGGTTGCTGGGAGAAATACCAACCATCTTAGCTATGCAGATGAAACTACTCTGACGGAAGAAAGTGAAGAAAAATTAAGAAACCTCTTGAGGAGGGTGAAAGAGGAGAGTGTAAAAGCTGGCTTGAAGCTTAACATCAAAAACTATGGTCTGGGTATCTGGTCCCATCATTTCCTGGCAAATTGAAATGGCAGCAGTGTCCAATTTTATATTCTTGGGCTCAAAGATCACTGCAGACAGCAACTACAGCCATGGAATTAAGAGGCTTGCTCCTTGGAAGGAAAGCTATGGCAAATTTGGATAGGATACTACAAAGTAGAAACACCACCTTGCCAACAAAGATCTATATAGTCAAAGCTATGGTTTTTGCAGTAGAAGGAAGACCTGAGTTTAAATCTATCAGATATTTACAAGCTGTGTGGCAATGGGCAAGTCACTTCACCCTGTTTGCCTCAGTTTCCTCATCTGTAAATTGAGCTGGAGAAGGAAATGGCAAACCATTCCAGTGTCTTTGCCAAGAAAACCCCAAATGCAGTCACAAAGAGTTGGAAAAGACTGAATATGATTTACCAATAACATATAATCTAAGAAACTCAAAGTAGTGGAGATTGTATTTTCAATTAAGTAGAAAGACAAAAATTTTTTTTAAATCATTAGTGTTAAATCTATTAATAAAAATAAGAAACAAGGAGAAAAATTCTACTCAAAAACACACAAAATATATCACAAATATATCACAATATATCACAAAGATTATACATTGTGATCAAATGGAATTTATGCCAGAAATTTAGGAATGGTTTAATGTAAGGAAAACTATTAACATAATTGATTATATCAATAACAAAAGCAATAAAAACGATATGAACACATGCAGAAAAAGCTTTTGACAAATACAATACTCATATCAATTAAAAACATTTGAAAGCAGAGGTATTAATGGATTTTCCCTTAAATTGATAAGAAACATCTTCCTAAAACCATCAGTAAGCATTATTTGTAATGTGGATAGGCTAGAAGCCTCCCCAATAAGATAAGGAGTGAAAAAAGGATGCCCATTATCACTAATATTATTCAATGTTGTATTAGAAATGCTAGCAATAGCAATAAGAGAAGAAAAAGAAATGGAAGGAATTAGAATGGGCAATGAGGATTAAAATAAAATAAAATAATCTCTTGTAGACTATATGATATACTTTGAAAATTCTTGTGATTTAATTAAAAAGTTAGTTGAAACAACCAACAATTTTAGCAAAGTAGCAGTATATAAAATAAAATCACATAAACCATCAATCAGCATTTCTATGTATCACCAATAAAACTCTGCAAGAAGAGATAGTAAGAGATACCCATTCAAAATAACCATACGCAGTATAAAATATTAGTAAGTATACCTGCCAGACAATAAAGTAAGATTTAAATAACTGCAGAAATACTCATTGTCCATGGGTGGTCAGAGCCAATATAACAAAAAATGACAATTCTACTTAATCTACTTATTCAATGTCATCCCATTTATATTATCAAAAAATTATTGTATTGAGCTAGAAAAAATAATAAAATTCATCTGAAAGAACAAAAGGTCAAGAATATCAAAGAAATTAATGAAAAAAAATGTAAAGGAAGGAGGTTTAGCAGTACCTGATCTTAAACTATATTATAAGGCAATAATCAAAACTATCTGGTACTGGCTAAGAAATAGAAAGGTGGATGAGTGGAACAGAGCAGACATACAATACACAGTAGTAAATGATTATAGTAACTTTGTGCTTGGCAAATGTAAAGATTTAAGTATTGGGGATAAGAATTCACTATTTGGTAAAAATTGTGAGGAAAACTGGAAAACAGTTTGGCAGAAATTGGATATAGATCAATATCTTACACCATTAACAAGTTAAGGTAAAAATGAATACATGACCTAGATATAAAAGGAAATATCATAAGAAAATTAGAGGAACATGTATTACCTATCAGACTTACAGATAGGAGAAAATCTATGAATAAATGAGAGACAGAGAGTATTATGAGATGTAAAAATGGTTAATTTTCATAACATTAAAATAAAAAAGGGTTTTTTTTGTTTGTTTGTTTTACAAATGAAACCATTGCAGTCAAGATTAGAAAGAAAGCAGAAAATTCAGGGAAAATTTTTATGGGTAGTTTCTCAGATAAAGTTCTCATATCTCAAATATATAGAGCACTCTATTAAATTTATAAGGATATCAGTCTTTCCCCAAATGACAAATGGTAAAGATATGAACAGGCATTTTTTGATGAAGAAATCAAAACTATATATAGTCATATAAAAATGCTTTAAGTCATCATTGATTAGAGAAGTGAAAATTAAAACAACTTTGAGATATCATCTCATCCCTATCTGATTGACTAAAATGATAGAAGAGAAAAATGACAAATGTTGGAGGGAATGTGGAAACATTGGGACATTAATACACTGTTGGTGGAATCATGAATTGATCCAACCATTTTGTTTTATTTCTATTTTTATTAGTATTTTATTTTTCCAATTATGTATAAGAATGTTTTAAACATTCATTTCTCATAAAATTTTGAGTTCCAAATTTCTCCCTCCCTCTCATCCTTTTTCCTTTCCCAAGACAGTAAACAATTTGCTATAGGTTATATACTTGCAATCATGTAAAACATATTTCCATATTAGTCATGTTGTAAAAGAAGAAACAGGCCAACAAAAAAAAAAACCACCAAAAAAAAAAGTGAAAAATAGTATACTTTGACCTGCATTCAGACTCCATCAGTTCTTTCTTTGGATATGAATAGCATTTTCCCTCATGAGTCCTTTGGAATCATCCTGGATCCTTGTATTGCTGAGAAGAGCTAAGTCAATCACACTGGATCATGGCACAATGTTGCTATTACTGTGTACAATGTTCTCCTGGTTTTGCTCACTTCACTCAGAATCAGTTCATGTAACTCTCTCCAGGTTGTTTTTTTTTTTTTTGAAATCCACCTACTCACCATTTCTTATAGAACAGTAGTAGATTATACTCATATGCTCCAAGTTGTTCAACCATTCTCCAATTAATGGACGTCCCCTCAACTTTCAATTCTTTGCCATTACAAAGAAAGCAGCTATAAATATTTTTGTATATGTAGGTCCTTTTCCCTTTTTTATGATCTCTATGGGATACAGATGAAGTAGTGATATTGCTGGATCAAAGGTTACGCACAGTCTGATTGCCCCTTGCACATTGCTCCAAATTGCTTTCCAGAATGGGTGTGTTCCAACCATTTTGGAGAGCAATTTGAAATTATACCCAAAGAGTTATAAACTCTGTATACCAGGGGTGGACTTCTAGGTTTTCAGGTGTGGCCCTTTGCTGAGACCACAGGTTCCCTACCCCTGTTGTATACCCTTTGACCCCAGTACCACTATTAGGTCTTTTTTCCAAGGTGATCAGTGAAAAAAAGAGCCTATAGATTCTAAAACATTTATAGCAACTCTTTTTGTGGTGGCAAAAGAACTGGAAATTGAGGGGATGTCCATTCATTGGGAAATAGCTGAACAAGTTGTGGTATATGATTGTGATGGAATATTACTGTGCTGTAAGAAATGATGAACTGGTTGATTTTAGAAGAACATGGAAAGACTTGCACGAAATAATGAAGTGAGTTCAACCAAGAGGACATAGCGTCCTCTTGCATAGCAGTATTGTTCAAAGGACAACCATGAACGGCTAAGTTATTCTGAGCTTTATAAATGCTCAAATAAACTACAAAGGACATATTAAGAATCTCCAGAGAAAGAACAGATAGATAAAAGTATGCACAGTATGGTTTGTTTGTATGTATGTATGTGTGTGTGTGTGTGTGTGTGTGTGTGTGTGAGTGAAATGGCGGCCTCCTCTGCTATGGGGTAGGGAGGGAAGGAGATAGTACAAAACTTCAAATGGAACTTAAAATTAAAAATTTTTTGTTCCAAAGAATTGTTCATTCTCCCATCCCACCTCCCTCTGAAATAGCTGTGTTAGAGGAACAGGAAATGCAAACTACCAACCTTGCGAAAAATACCCGACATCACTATTCATAAGAAAAATGCAGATCAATATACCTCTCCGGTTTCATTCCACATCCCCCAAATTGGAAAGACAATAAGACAACAGTGGTCCACTTTGGAAGGGATATCAGAAGTCAGCCATACTAGTACTTTCTCAAAAACAACTTATAATCAAGCAAAATCATGAAAATATTCGTACCCTTTAATCCAATGATCTTAACGTTAGTCATATTGAACCGATCGATGAAGGTCTCAAAATAATCACAGCAGCATTTTTGGT
>JAQQSK010010428.1:0-12691 GCA_028658325.1 Potorous gilbertii | reverse complement strand
ATTTTGGAACCCAAAATCTTGTGAAAATGAATGTAAAAAGTTAAATAAATGTATTTAAAAAGAAAAAAAAAAAAAAAAAAAAAAAAAAGAGTTGCATTGTTAAAACCATCCTCAGGGAAATCCACAGACAGTAATTGCTCTAGTCTGACTCTGCCTGCTGAGTTTCCTGAATTAAGTGGGTGTTTTGGAATCCTCAGTAGAGCCTGATGGGAAATCACCTCTGACCCTCACCAGCACATTGCTCAACCCACTGCTGAATAAAGTGGAGAACCCTTCCTCATCCCTTCCTCATCCCCCTCCCGAATCCCCCTCTAGGAATCCTCACCAGCCTTTCCTTTCTGCCAGAAACTGATTGAACACATAATGAACTGGGAGCAGCAGATGGTGCCAACCAGTGTACCAGAGCTGTAAAACACAACTTTTAACATCACAAAATGCTCAGGGAATGGGGCCAAGCTTTTAACTGACTGTTTTCATGGAAAAGGGTCCACTCCCCAGAAGTGTTAGCACTAGAAATGACACCTAGGACATAATTCATTGCTTTGTTTCTTTTTAATCAACAGCCCTCGCTGGAAATGGATTGCTGATTGGTTATTTCACTTTCTCTTTATACACTAATACTGAAGGATATGAGAGGGCCAAGGGCAGTCTTCAGGAGCACACTAACCTCTTGGCCCTAGAATCAATGGCCCTTCTACACCATCTTTCCTCATACTGACTATTGAACAGTCATTAAGACAGCTGGATCCAATTGAATCCAATGAGCATTTATTGTGGTAAGTGGTCAGGGAAAGTGGAAATTTAAAGAAGAGAAATCCCTGCATTCAGCAAACTTACTACGGAGTAGTAGTATATGACCTATACACAGATAAAATAATACAAAATAATGTATGATAACTGACATTTATTTAATACTTTAAAGTAGGAATTCTTACCTTTCATTTGTGAATTTTTAAAAGTATATCTGTAACCAGGATTTGGCACATGCCCAAGTCACCTAAAATGGAGGCATCCAGGTAAAAGATGTCAGACTTGCTTCTGGGAGAAAATCTTCTGACCCTCTACCATGTAAATGGGAGTAGCCTGATTCCATATAGTAGGCTATATTTTTAGGTTACTAGACTGAATCTTCTCTTTCTCTCTAGTGACATCCAGTGGTGAAGGTCTTATCGTGCAGCTGGCGGCAGGATGGAAGGACCGCCATCTTCCTCCTCCCCTTAAGGCTAAGAAATAATCTTGAGTTTCTGTTTGTCTTTTTTTTTCAATACTAGGTGTAGAGAGAATACTTTTAGATCCAGGAGTTTGAGGACCTGAGCTTTAAGGATCCTAGAACCAGAATTCTGGGTCAGATGTTGCTACCACCCCAGCAAGGAGGACCTGAGAAACCAGAGGGCTGGACACCAACCCTGGGGGACTTTGGGCTTGGAATTTAATGGAATTGAAGAATCTGAGGACATAGGAACCTAATTAAACTTTGAACCTAATCCCTTTTCCTCTCCCAGAGACTGAAGAGTCTGCACAGGTTTAGGGGAAACTTTTCTTTATATTTGTTCTTTATATATGGGATAAATGATTAAATGGAACTGGGGTGTTTGAATCTCTAAAATCTGGGAAAATACAATCAATGAGGGCTTGAGCCAATGGCAGAGACTAGATACCCCAAAATCATTTTATGGATACTGGAGAATCCCAGGGAAAGAAAAGAAATATAACAATATGGTTTCCATAAATTGGGGCTCAGAGTCATCACTGTTATATTCTAATAACTGTGTTTTCAAAATAACTGATTTCCTTTGTATTTCATGTTCTACACTTACAAGCATTATTTAGAGAAGGGGTCCCCTCACTTCATCAGACTGACAAAGGAGGCCTATGTCACCAAAAAAGATTAGGAATCTCTACTTTCAAATTTGCAAAGCATGTTGTAGATAGGAATTCTTTGGAGCTAAACAAGCACTATAGGTGTTATGATCTCCATTCTACTGATGAGGAAATTCACTTAGAGAGATTTTTGTCTCACCTGAGACTCCACACCTACTTAAATGCCAGGTCTCTCATGACTTCAAGGTCAGACCCTCAATGTGGTCTACTGTATTCTTTTCTGAAAATAGCACAACCATGTAAGAGAGGAGGGAACAGAATACAATAAATGCAATCCAATGAAAAAAGACAAGCACCTAAAAGGAAGAAGAGGAAAGATTTCCTCAGGAAAAGGTAGCAATTGAGTTGAGATGTAAAGGATGGGTAGAAATGTACCAGATAAAGACTGGGTGAGGGTCAGGGTTCCAGACATTGGAAAAAGTGGGGCAAGAGCTTATATATATTGAATTTTGAGTAAGTGAAAAGGCTATGACATCTTCTAACACTGTTAGCAATATCTCTCTGTTTTTTGCTCAGTCTTTAGAGCAAAAAGCCAGCTCCTATCTCAGCATTATAATATCAACCACATTTAATTCTTAATCAATTTAATATTTCTAAAATGAGATATGAAAATATACAGGGAGGGGGAGGAGAGAGGAGAAGAGAAAGTGAAAAGTAAGAGGAAAGAGTCTTTCGGAGTTTACTTCATAATAACTTCCCATTTCAGATAATAATGAAGGAACCAGATAATTAGATCCAGGTACTCCTTGTGAAACATCTCGCCTCCCTGAGAAACACCCCGGGGAAACTTTTATATTAGGACAGCTTCTTCATCCCGAGATGTATTCTCTTCCAAGATCATACGTCCCCGGGCTGCCCTGTCAAGTTTCCCCATTCTCTTTTCTGGCGTTCTATCAATTTCCAGTTTCAGCATGCAAGAATATTAAGATAATCCAAAATAAAATCATAAAAGTAAGGCCTTAGGGTAGACCCCCATGTAGGACAAGTAGATATTTGGGTGAGGCAAAGGGAAATGGCTGCTGCTGCCTCAAATGCTGTCATTACTCATGATTAGATGACTGAGCCGAGTGGAGCTTTGGCTAATTGAGTGGAGAAATTACTTCCTTCTAGATGACTGTTTCTATGTCTTCTGGGTCAGCTGTATTCTCTAATATACACACATCACTAAGGGCATGTCCCTCTCACATATGGGGCCCCAGAAAATCTAACCCATTTTTCAAGAATTCTGTGGGTTCAACATTCATGAACCAGAGTCCATGAGATGCCCCAAAGATACGATTGCCTCCATCAGTAGTTCAAAATAAAATATATTTCAAATGGTATATGAAAAAAGTGAAGATAAAACAGTTTCTCCACACTCACCAAGCGTATACTCTCTCACAGGCTGCCAGGACAGTAGTATAGAAGGGCATACATATGCACAGGGAAAACATAGTAGGGCCAAATGCAGCAAGGGCAAGCCATGCCTCTAACATTCAGGATTCCCAATGTCCTCTAGTGATATCATCATACTTCCTTATAATAGGCCCTGCATTTCTTCTGGGCACGCTAGGTCTCCGCATGTCTTATGGTCACTAAGCTCATCTCTTCTATTATATTCTGTACTTTGGGCTATCAGGTCCTCAGGTGAGTTTTCAGCTCCCATCTGCTAGTGGTTTAGTGAAGGGAAATCTCTCCCTGACAAGGGCAGGCTAATATGAGTTCAGTCCATAGCCAAACCTATGAGTACCATACCTAGATAAGTGCAGTAGACAAAAGCTAGCCAAAGTGTCCTAGGCTAATTTAGATTGTCTGTTGTTTTGATTGCATAGGTGTAGTGTTGATCCAAAGAGCATAATTTCCAACAAGTATCAGAGTTTTATTAGAAATTCCTACCATTTAATTCTTTTTGTCAATCCTATACCCAAACAGGAACACTGCCCCCACTACTCCAATGACAAAGAGGAACTAGGTAAAAGTTGGGCATACGAAGTATAGATCCCCCTTTGATTTTTGCTAAAACCTTCCTCTCTAATTAAGACATAAGTAGAGGCAGCTGGATGGCAAAGTGGACAAAGTCCTGGACCCAGAGTCAGGAAGTTTAAATCCTGCCTCACACATTTACTAACTTTTTCATCTCTGGTAAGTCACTTAATCTCCCTGTGCCTCAGTTTCATCTTTTGTAAAATGGGAGGAGTAATAGACCTCACCTCCCAAGGCAGTCGTAAGGATAAAATGAGGTAATTTTTGGGAAGTACTTCGCAAACCTTTAAAGTGCTGTACGAAATCTAGCTGCTATTATTAAAGCTGAGCAAAAGCAAAAGGACAGCAAGGAAGATGAAATCATTGACCTCCTCTCTTCCCTCCTGGCCCAACGTTTTCTGCCTTCATTATGTATACTTTCCTGTAACAAAGCCCTTGATTTTTGTGTTGTATTCTTGCAAACACAAAACCTCTACCTCCCAACACACAAAATGGTGATAATTAAATACTAAAATTCATCCCAAAAGAATTAAACTGTCAGATAATTTGCCCTGGTGACACTCTCCTAGATAGATTTTAAGTTGAACTACAAGAGCCGTAAGGTCTGCCCTGGAGGGAATGAGGGCAGAGAAAATGTCTGCCTAGCCAAAGGAAGGTTTTTCTCATTTTTTAGAAATGATCAGAGTGTTTCCTAACTCCATCCTGATATGCATCTTAAGAGAAAAACAGGAAGAGAGAAGTTTAATCCTTCAAGGGTTCAGAATCCTGCCTAGGGGTTAGGACTTAGTTATAAATTCCAAAAAGAGCTCTCTGTTAAATTGTTCTTCCCTCATCCCACTTACACAAAAATTAAATCTTTGAAGGGGATAAGAGTGCTTTCTGCAGGTCCCATAAAAACTTCAAAAACTCTTAAAAGTGGTTTCATTTCCCAAGCAATCAAAGAAACAGGCAGCAAAGTAAGTGGAAAAGGAAGAGAGAGAGAGAAAGAAGGAAAGAAAGAGAGATAAAAATAAAGAAAGAGAGAGAGAAAAAAAGAAAAAGAAGGAAAGAAAGGAAGAAGGAAAGGAAGAAAAGAAGGAAAGGAAGGAAGGAAGGAGGAAAGAAAGACAGAAAGAAAAAAATGGGGTGGGAGGTGTAGGATAATACCAGGTATTCATTTAGGACTTTAAAGTTTGCTAATACTCTATGTATGTTATATTTCACTTGATCTTTGCAACAACCTTATGAGGAAGGTGCAATTATCTCCATTTTACAGATGTGGCAATTGAGGCTTTGAGAGCTTTGAGACCTTGCCCGGGGTCACAGAACTATAGTCTACTACAGTGAAATTAAACCCAACTTTTTCCACCTCCAAAAGAGGTATCTTAGGTGATATGCTTCACATCCTGGGGAAGGAAGGAAGGGAATAAGCATTTATTTACTGCCTATTATAGGCGAGGCACTGCATTAATTAAGCTCTTTACAAATATCTCCTTGATCTTCACCACAGCTTTGGGAGGTAGATGCTGTTATTGAAGAAATATACAATTAAAGAAATTGAGACAAACAGGTTAGGTGACTTGTCCAGGGTCACACAGCTAGTCAGTATCTGAATTTAGAACTCAGGAAGAGGAATCTTTCCAACTCCAGGCCCAGTACTCTGTGCACCATGGCACCTTCTAGTCAAAGTAACATCTCTTAGTCTCAGTTTCCTCATTTCTAAAATAAAGCAGTTGAACTTTACGGTCTCTGGGGTCCCTTCTAGCTTCAAATCAATGAATTCTTTAAAATGAAGGCCTCCATACTTTTATACATATATGTGTTTCTATGTCCATGTTTCTAAATAGAAGCTCATACACATATGCTGTAATGTGTATATGTATATGTATATACATATACATATACATATACACATTACAGCATATGTGTATATGTATATGTATATACCCCATAATGTGTTTATGACTTCATAATGCTAGTACTACCTACCTTAAAAAGTTTTTGTTAGTAAAATGCTTTACAAACCCCAGAGAGCTACATATTAAGGTGAATTATTGAGTTATCCAAATCTGGCACCTACAAAGAGTAGGTGCTTAATAACGATTTCTTAAATTGAATTCAACTAACTTGTTCCTCTCTATTGTCTCTCAAAAGAGAATTTGCGGTCAACCGGGAGATACCCCCTACTCTTGTTCATCACCAGGAGGTCATCTGTAAGGTGCAACTGAGCCTTTTCCTTACCAGCGAAGGCTCCACACCCTTAATAAAAACATCACAAATTTGATGGGCCCAGAGGTGCCCTACTGAATAACTTTTTTTTCTGAATAGAGAAGGTTAGAGATTGGATCTTATTTTGTCAATATATATGCATTCAAAAATGATTTCTCCAGCAGAGACCATATTGAGGAGGGAAACACTTAAGCACCCAGGGTTCCTTACCTTCCAGTAATGAGGCATTCTTTAGTACTTTTCTCAATGAACCCATCAACACCCTGCTGTCAGCTAACAGCTAGACATAATATGGGGTCCATGCCCCAGGTGATTAGAGGCTTCCCATTAAGCTGGATCTCTGGAAGATAGAGCATTCAAAAAATAGCCCTCAAAGGCTAGAGATGGATCCTCCTCCTGCCCTATATCTGCGGGAACCACAGCAGGTGTATACCTGCCCAAGATGAGATAAATTTTTAATCAGGATACTAATGGTATGTGCTTAGGGACAAAAGGAAAGGTTCATTAATATGTATATACACATATATACTAGACATATATATAGATATATATACATATGCGTGTATCTGCTAATACACACATCTGAGAATAAAAATGAACAAGTAGAAAAGAATGTTAGAGTCAATTGTCAAAATAATCCAGTGTCAAGGAAAATAGTTTAAAGACATAATAAGTAACCTTGGACATTGTGTGTCTGTAAAGTTAGAGCAATGGTGACTATATTGTGGTTTCATCCTTTGTTCTTGAAGAGGGCCATGACATCAGGAAGGTGATGCCATGACATGCAAATCAATTGGAATTAAGTGAAGGAGGGCTATGCAAAGTCACCAGTCTCACTTTTTCCTCCAGAGTTATCTGGGTCCAGTGGCCTGATATGGATCAGGACAATTGGAAATGGACCAGATGGTGGCTATTAGATGGAACAAGACCAGAGAGACCAAAAATAAATAAATGAAGTCTGCCTGAACTGACCCTTCTTCAACCTCAGCAGCATCCAAGTCAGGGAAGTCAGAATTAGCTCCCTGCCAAAAAGAGTGGACTGTATATGGGCTCTAATGATTACTTCCTTCTGGGGAATCATTGCACTGTTTCTGCCTGAGTAGAAAAAGAGGGCTTCAGTTGCCTGGGGCCCCACCCTATGACCATGAGTCCCAAAAAAGCTTCATTGCTTTCATGTGCTCAGGACTGCCAGAGTTCAAAGAATGCTTTGATCCCTGGAAGTCTTTCCCTGAAGCCTTGACATCAATCACTGGGAGTGCTGACATAGTCAGTTTGGATTGGGTGGTGAGGGCAGGGGAATAGAAGAGGAGTTGCTCAAAGCAACATCTAGGAGCAGAATTGAGGGAGGTGACTTTTCCACTTTGGGGAAACCTCAGAGAGGGGGATGCAGTGAAGAGTGAGGCACATTGATTAAAGAATTAGCAGAGAAGCCTTCAAGATCTGTCACAAGTTCCCCAGTCATGAGTTAAGAGACTCCTACCATCAGAGAGGGGATGGAGTCCAGGACCCTACTGTTTGCAAAGGTCAAGTAGTACCTGAAAAGTCAGTTATTACCAAGTTTCTGCCCAAGATGGAAATGACTGTAAAATATTCAGTATAAAATGAGCAAGTGTAGCAGAATATAAAAATTAGGAGAAAGGCAAGTAAAAAAATATACTTGCACAGTATTAAGTTTATTTATTACTAAACCAAGAAATAAAAGAAAGCAGGCATTTATTTTACTCATTTCAGTTGTTCTAATATGGTACCTGGCCTAGACAAATCTCTCTCCTACCCTTTGACACATCTTTAGGGGAAGATTTGGGGTAAATACTTCATCTCTCCAGGTTCCAGTTCCTAAGTAGATGAACTAAATGACTAGCATGGTCCTTTCTAGAACTTTTTCTTTTACCCAGCTGGGTTTCCAAGGTGGATAGCCAGATCCATTTCTAACCTAGGCTGGTTTGCTCTTCCTAAGGCAAGTTAGTGTCTTTGCCAATTTCCACCACCTCCACTACTCTTGTGGCCTTATCCTATTGATGCTGGATTGGACTTAGTGTAGACACCCAACTGGCTTTAGCTACAGGGCTGCTCACAATTCCCGAGATCAAGTGAACCTGTCAGCTTCAGCTTGCTCCAGGATCAAGGACTGCAAGCAGGTCACACCATGCCTAGCTCTATGATTCTTTGGAGTACAACTCAATCACAGAATAATAATGGCAAACATACACATTTTATAGTGTGCTTTAGAGTTAGCAAAGTGCTTTTTTCAGAACTTTGTAGGGTAGGTAGTCACTATGCCTGTGTAGACTGTGTAGAAACAGAAACACAGCCATATATTCCTATAGGGTTGCTTGGTTGCTTAATTAAGCAGAAATTGCTCAATGGGCAACCTCTAATCACCTGCTCAGAAGGTGTTGCCCAATCAAGCAAGGTTGGGGTCTTTTAGAGGAGAGATGTCAAACATGGAGCACCCCACCCCAACTCCCAAGTACAGACAGATTAAAATGCAACTGAGAAATATTTAACAAAGTAAGAATACAATAGAACATAAATGATGTTAATATATGATTTTTTAAGTCAATAGGCTGCCAGCAGAAATTTTTATGAATGGTTTAGTGGCCCACTTTTCTATTTGAGTTTGACAACTTTGTTTTAGAGAACCTACATCAGACCTAAAAATAAATAAGGAGAGAAGGAGCCCACAGCAAAATCGTTGTCCAATAAGGGACAATCAGAGAGCAATATTCAGGAATCCAAACATTTAGCTGGCAGATGCAGTGGGAATCCAAGCTCAAACTCTAGTAGTTCAATCTACATGCTCAAATTCTTTCCTCTCTCTGCATCTATCTCATGTACAAGTATTGTTCTTGCCCTATTTGAACTTCTGTCAGTCTTCCTTCCTTTGCTCAGACACCTCCCATTCTCCAATCGCCAGTCCTTATATCTCTGCTCCATATAGCTCCTGTACCCCTTGTCACATTTCTATTGATTATTTTTCAGTCCATCTTACCTTCTTTACTGAACATTAACAATAGCAATATCTTACACTGTGTAGTCAATTACAGTTTGAATAATAATAATGGTAGCAACTTATACTTATATGATGCTTTAAAGGCACAAAGTATTTTCAAGTATGTTACCTAAAGTGATTCTTATGACAACCTAGTGATGTGGGTAGTTTGAACTTACTATTCCCATCTTACGTATAAGGAACCTGAGACTCAGAAAGATGAAATAACTTACTCAAAATCAAATAGTTAGCAAATAGGAAATCCCCAAACTTTAGAATTACAAATAAGTCCTACACCAGCCTGGAATGAGAATGCCAGATGGTTGATTATCCATTAACTTTGCTTGATAATAAAAGTTCCTTTAGGGCAGAGATTCTTAACTGTACATTCTAATTTGTCCCAGGTACTAGGTCCTTAGTAAATACTTGTTGACTAAAACATCTAAAGTAGAATAGCCTTCAAAAGTATATTATGGATATACACTTCACTTAGAAAAGTCCTAGCTAGAGATCTAAGCCCAAATCAGCATTCCAGCTATGTGCCTGGCATGAATCATTCCTTGCTTTGAGCAAGTAGCTTTGTAGAAAGTTGTGTAGAATTATGCCCAATAAGAGCAGAGATATGGGGAAAAAAGACTAAAGCTTAAATGATGGCCCAACAAAGAAACAATGGGTTTTACAAGACTTTTTGCTCAAATATTTACTGAAAGATACTTGGCAAATCTTGGAACTAGATTTATCAAGAATTTATAAAGAAGACAAATGATGAACTCAGTGCACCAAATGGTTGAAAACTCAATCCATTTCATCTTCAAGAGATCAAACACCTTTCTGTCAATTTCAAAATAGAAAAAAAAAGCATCCATAAGACAATGGAACTCTGTTCAATGGATTTCAAAAACAGGGGCTGAAGGAATTACTCAAATAAGCCAATGGCAATCAGAGAGAGTTCAGAAACAAAAGACTAATGCATATTTCACTGAAAAATCCAAAGTACTGAAGAAGCTTTCCTGACAGGCAAGCACAACTGCAATTTCAGATCTAAAGGTTATGTCATCAAATCATCAAATTCGATTTATTAAGCGCTCTCTGGAGCATGGCACTCTATTGTGCTGTGTCAAACATGATGGGAGTGCTAATACTCTTAAATGTATACACACCCACGCGCACACACACACCATGTTTAACATAGAGAGACAACAGGATAAAGGTGTGTCTGCACACAAAAAAAAATCTATTGAAGAATACTAGTTGAATTCAGTTATTGAAAAACTTTAAAAAAAATTTTTTCTAGAAAAAAATAAACATTGCTTTAAGAGGAAAAAAACAATCCCCTTTGCCTTTCAATTCTACCAGTTGTTTTTTCCTAATATAATTTGTGTGTAGACCAGTGATTATTAAATTATGTATTCACATTCCAAAAGTGTTTGCTTAGTAAACAAAATAATTCCTTTAAATATTAAACTCCCCTACTGATTGTGACTGACACTTTGTCATCACTTGCTTAATCCCCAAAGTAATGACTTTGAAGAACTTGGAGAAAAAAGGTGAAGTGTAGGCCTATTTAACATTCACTTAATTAAATCAAATTAAAATTTATACTTTTGAAAATCTCATGACACCTTTTAAGGTAATTGGCAACCTCTTGGGCTATCACAAAACCAAGATTCATGATCATTGATGTAGAGACTTGAATCAGTTTGAGATGAATTCTATAAAGCCTTGGAGAAGTACTCACAAAATGAAACATTCAATTAACTCAACAAAAAGACAGTAAATACATCTGAAGAATTCAGAGAAACTTGGGAAAACTTATATGAGTGAATGAAGAATAGAGGAAATATGACCAGAAGAAATTACATGATGATCATGGTAATGTAATAGAAAACAATACTGAAAGACTTCAGAACTCTGGTCAGTGTAGTAACTGCTCATAGTTTCTGAAGACTGGCACAGCTTCTGTCAATCAGCAGAGAGATGGTAGACCAGAGGTGTAAAATAAAGCATACATTTTCTTTTTTAAAAAAAATTATGAAATAATACAAGCATTTCCATAACATAGAAGAATTTTAAAAGATGATTGCCTATGAAAGTGCAAACCTATATAATGAAGTTATGTATTTTTTTCTTTTTTCCCTCCTCCCCCTCACTTTAGAGATAGATACAATTAGACATGTATGTGTGTGTGTATGTGTGCATGCATGCAAAATCATTCTATACATAATTCTATTTATCAGTTCTTATTCTGGATATATATGACTTCTTTTTTCATAGATCCCTTTGTAATTAATTTGTGTATTTATAATATTCAAAATGACTTAGATGCTCACAGTTGTTTTTAAAGAAATCTAGTTGTATTTTTATTTTGTTTTAAAATAAAGCATACAGAGAGGTGGAGCCAAGATGGTGGGGTGAAAGCAACTACTCACATAATGTCTTAGACAAACTCCTTCAGATACTTTTGAAAAGAGAATCTGACCAAACTTTGGAGGTACAGAATCCAATAGGGTATAGACTGTAGCAGATTTACAGACCAGGACAGACTGAAAGGTTGATGGGAAGGATCTGTTCCATGGGGTGGAAGAGCCCACAGCATACAGCACAGTACATCCTACTGTGGCTCAGCCAAGCAGGAAAGCCTCGGGGCAGCCTGAGGCAACAGTACAATAGTGGAGTGGTGGAGTGGCAGCCCAGGGAGGAAGATCAGCAGAGCCTAGTGAGTGATAACCACTGAGTCCCAGGTATCAGACACAGCCACTTCTGAGACTTTCAGCCCGCAGAGTCAATGTCTGTAAATCATCTACTTGAATTTCCAGGAGCCAAAATGGAGGAGTGATAGGTAAATGTTCTCTCCCACTTCCATTGTTGACCTTGAAAGAAGCATAATATATTTCCCCAGAAAAAATTCTGGATCAATGAGATCAACAGAAGGGGCAAACAGCACCTGAGGCTAGGAAAATTACAAAAGAATATTCTCCTTACTGTGGTGGAGGAACAAAGCAATCCCAGATAGCCAGAGCTCCAGTGGGGAGGAGCCTTGCACTAGACCTGGAGTGCTTCAGTGTTCCAGGGAAAATGGGAAGGCAGCCAGGATCACCAAGTACTGAGCTTGCTTTTGCTCTAGCTCAGCTGGGGAGATCTCCTGTGACAAGACCACCCCTCCCTCGCATTTAACAAGGTAGCCCCAGGGATAATCCCAAGAAACACAGAACAAAAAGGAGAAAAGAAAATTTGACTTTCAAACACAAGAATAAGAAGAAGCATGAAAAAGTAAACAGCAAAGAGAAGTCATAAGGGACTTACCAAAGTTGAACTGTTTACATTCCTACATGGAAAGACAGTATTTGTAACTCTTGAAACTTTTCAGTATCTGGGTAGTTGGTGGGATTACACAAACACATACACACACATGCACACACACATGTATACACATGCACGCACACACACATACACACATTCATGCACACACAGAGACAGAGAGCACAGAGTGAATTGAATAGGATGGGATTATATCTTAAAAGAAATCAAGGTAAAAGGTGAGAGAGAAATGTAGTGGGAGGAGAGAGGGTGAAATGGAATGGGGTAAATTATCTCTCATAGAAGAGGCAAGCAGGAGACTTCTTAGGGGAGGGAAAAAGAGGAGACCTG
>JAQQSK010010427.1:0-12691 GCA_028658325.1 Potorous gilbertii | reverse complement strand
GGGCTCTCTGCAACGGAAATCTCCTTCACTGTGTTGCTGTGCAGCTTCCACTGCTCCAGAATTTGTCAGGAGTTCTTTTTACAGGAAATCTATGGGCTGTGGGTTCGGACCTAGCATAGGTGAGTCTTTCTACTCCGCCATCTTGGCTCCGCCCTCCATTCTAATTTTTTAAAGAACTATTTTCTTCAGTGAACTTTTGAACCTGCTTTTCCATTTGGCTAATTCTGCTTTTTAAATCATTCTTCTCCTCATTGACTTTTTGGACCTCTTTTGGTATTTGGGTTAGTCTATTTTTTAAGGTGTTATTTTCTTTAGCATTTTTTTTGGTCTCCTTTAGCAAGATGTTGACTTACTTTTCATGATTTTCTTGCATCACTCTCATTTCTCTTCCCAATTTTTCCTCCACTTTTCTTACTTGATTTTCAAAATCCTTTTTGAGCTCTTCCATGACCTGAAACTATTGCATATTTATTTGGGAGTTTTGGGACATAGAAGCCTTGACTTTTATGTCATCCTCTAATGGTATGCTTTGTTCTTCCTCATCCAAAAGGATGGAAGAAAATTCCTGTTCCCTAAGAAAGTAACCTTTTATAATCTTATTTTTTTTCCCTTTTTAAAGCATTTTCCCAGCCAGTTACTTGACTTTTGAGTCCTTTGTCAAGTGGAGGGTATATTCTGGGGACCTGTAAGTTCTCAACTCCTCCAAGGTGGCACAAACTCTGGTCTGGGAGCCCTTCTGCCCATGATCTGTGAGAAGGGTTCCCTCTCCACAACCGCCTCCACCAGCTCCACCACACCAGTGCTCCTCCTCAACCCAGGGCCGCCACTCAGTCCTGAGATCCAGATCAGCCACTTTATTCCCCCAGGGTCTTTAGGCTGAAGTCCCCAAAAATGGACACTGTGCTGCAGTGACTTCCACAGCCCCAGGGCTAGGGCCAGACCATGTTCCTTATCACTCAGTTGAAAGAGCTTTCGCACTGACGTTTGAAGCTGTCTTGGGCATTTGTGGGTTGAGAAATCTGGGAACCACAGCTGCTGCCCAGAATTCCTCACTCTGAAGCCTGCTCTGGTCACATTCATGCTGCACAGCCAAAGCTGGGCTGCATTCCGCTCTGAGCTGGTGTGATAGACCTTTCCCATTGTCCTTTCTGGCTGTCTTGGCCTGGAAATCTCTTTTACTTTGTCGTTTTGTGGCTTCTACTGCTCCAGAATTTGTTTAGAGTCATTTTTTACAGGTATTTTATGGACTATGGGAGTAGAGGCAGAACAGGTCCATCCTTCTACTCCACCATCTTGACTTCGCCCCCTAGAGTCATTTTTTACAGGTATATGGAGGGGTTTGGTAGAGAGGTCAAGTAAGTCCTTGTTTTTACTCCACTATTTTGGCTCTGCCCCGCTGAAGTTCTAAAATAAGAGGCAAAACAGAAATAGAAAAAAAGTCCACCAATCAATACCTGAAAGGGATCCCAGGAGAAAAACTTGTAGAAATATCATAGGCAAGTTTCAAAACTCTCAGGTTAAGAAGAAAATATTGCAAGTAACAAGAAAAAAATACAATTTGAATATCACAGAGCTACAATAAAGATTATACAAGTCCTAGCAGCTACTACATTGAAGGATCATAGGTCATTGAATATTATATTTCATAGAGCAAAAAAACTGTGATTACAACCAGGGTAACTTACCCAGCAAAGTTAAGCATAATCTTGGATGGAGAATGAAAAATTGACACTTAATGAACTGAAAGACTTTCAGGCTTTTTGTGGGAAAAGTAGAATGTGGAATATGGAAGAATTAAAGTAAGAGATAAGAGTGGTAGAGAAAAAATTGGGAAAAGAAGTGAGAATAATGTGAGGAAAAAATCAGCAGAACTTAATGGAAAATTAAACATATAAGATCCAGGAGAATATAAGGTAAATATTAAAGATCAATTACAAGGGACCGAATAGGGTCAAATTGCTTACTTCCTATTTGTGAAAATGTTCTCAGTACACTTTTGATTGTCATCATGAAAGGCTTATATGATGGGGTGGTTCTAAAAAAAATGAACTTTGGAGGGAGAGATTAAAAGGAGTAATTACCTCATACAAATGAGGCATGAAAGGAAGAAATGATGCAAAAGAAGCAAGTGAGGGAGAAGGGCGCATAGTGCTGGAACTTTACCCTCATTGGAAATGGGTTAAAGAGAGAACAAGATATATATACTCTAGAAGGATATAAAGGTCTCCTAAAATTAGAAAGAAATAAGAGGAGGAGGGGATAGGGTTTGAGGATAGGATAAGGTAAGAACTCTTAGAGAACTAGATAGGTTAAAGAATAACAGGGCAAAGTAGTGATTAGGTGTAAATTAGAGGAGTGAGGAAGGATAGGATAAATAGGGTGACAGGGAAAAGGGATAGTGAGGAAAAATAGAATGGAGGGAAATGCAAAAGTAATTAAAGCTTAGAATGTGAGTAATATCAATTTACCCATAAAATGGAAACTGATAGTAGATTAAAAATTTGAATTCAACAATATGTTGCTTTTGGAAAACACAATAAAAATGGGAGATATACACTAAGATAAAATAAAGGGATAGAACTTATTATGTAGAAAAAATAGGGGTAGTAATTATGATCTCAAAGTTAAAGCTAAAATAGATATAATTAAAAGAGAAAAATGGGGAAATGACTATATGTCACCAATATCATTCAATATTGTTTTAGATCATGTAAAAGAACAAAACAGTATAAAATACCTGTGAGTATAACAGCCAAAACAGACACAGGGACCATATGAACATAAACATAAAACACTTTTTATACAAATACAATCAGATTTAAATAATTGGAGCAATATTTATTGGATAAGTAATATGGATAAGTAGATCCAATATCATAAAAATGACAATTTTACCTTACTAATATGTTTATCTAATGCCATTCCAAATAAGTTACTAAAAATTATTTTACTAAGTTAGAAAAATAATAACAAAGTTTACTTGGAGGAACAAAAAGTCAGGAAGTTCAAGAAACTAGGGGGAAAATAGATGTATAGGAAGAAAATTCAACAGCATCAGATGTTAAACTATATTGTAAGATGAGAGCATTGTTGAAGTATAAAATGGATAATTTCAATTATTTTAAATTAAAATTTTCTCATAAAAATAAATCCATGTAGCTGAGAATAAAAGGAATGCAGAAAATTGGGGGGAAAAAAACCTTAATAGACAATCTCTCAATAGGATGTGGTTGTGTTGGAATAATGCTATGGCATAGGAAATGATGAGCTGATTGATTTAGAAAACATGGACAGACTTGGATCTATGAAGGAAGAAGCTATCCACCTCCAGAGAAAGAGATGACAAGTAGAAATATACATAAAACAGTCTTATATATATGGGTATGAGTATATATGTGTGTGTATACATTATATATGTATTTGTGCATGTATGTATGTATATATGTACAACAATAAAGTTAAAAGTGCATAGCAGAGAACAAAAGGAAACCTAGAAGGCAGCAAAGAAAAGTTGGGTACCTTTGAAAACAATGTGTAGTATTTATTATACAGGTTTTCTTGAAATGAATATTTATTTCATATTTAATCCTCTCTCATGGTCTGCTATGTACATGAAAATGTTCCTTCCCCCCCACCCCCATTTTTGTTTTATATTTAAGTTCAAAATGAATAAATAATTTAAAAAAAAAAGAAATTATCAAGGAAAATTTCCCCAATATCTTAGATCTGGAAGGTAAAATAGATATGGAAAGAATTTACTGATCACTTTCTGAAACAGATTTCAAAATGAAAACTCCTAGGAATGTTATAGTCAAATTCCAGAACTCCCAGATCAAAAAGAAAATACTGCAAGCAGTCAGAAATAAACAATTCAAATATCATGGAACCATAGTCAGGATCACACAAGATTTAGCAGCTTCCATATTAAAGGAATGAAGGGCTTGGAATATGATATTCCAAAAGACAAAGGAGCCAGCGTTAAAACTAAGAATCACCTACTCAGCAAGACTGAATATAATCCTTGGCTAGTGGGGGGTGGGGGAGGGAAGGGAGGGGATGAATATTTAATGAAATAGAGGACTTCCAAGCATTCCTATTGAAAAGACCAAAACTGAATAGAAAATTTGACATTTCAATACAAGATTCAAGAGAAACATAAAAAGGTAAACATGGAAGGGTAATCATAGGGGACTCAATAAGTTTAGACTGTTTACATTCACATATGAGATGATTCATGTAACTCCTAAGAACGTTATTACTATTATTAGGGCAATTAGAAGTTTACATGGACAGAGGGTATGGGGGTGAGTTGATTATGTTGGAATGATCTGAATAAAAAATGAAGGGGTGAGACATAAGGATGCACTGAGAGAAGGGGGAAGGGAGAGGTAGAATGAGGAAAATTTTCTCACATAAAAAAAGATAAAAGGAAGAGCTTTTATAGAGAAAGGGAAAATTTTGGAAAGTGGGGGATGGGTAGCAGGATGCTTGAACTTTAATCTCATCAGAATTGGTTCAAAGAGAGAACATACATTCAGTAGTATATAAAAATCTGTCTCATCCAATAGGGAAATTGGGAGGAGGAGGGAAATGGGAACAAAAGAAAATATGGAATGATAAAAGAGAGAGCAGATTAAGTGAGGTACTGGTTAGAATTAAAATAGACTTTCAAGGAGGAACAAAATAAAAAGAGGGAGAGAAAAGAATAAACACAAGAACATGAGATAGTAATTATAACTGTGAATATGAATGGGCTGGGCTTACCCATAAAATGGAAGCAAGTGACAGAATGAATTAGAAACCAGAATCCAATAGTATATTGTTCAAAAGAGACATACTGAAAACAAAAAGATACGAGCAGAGTTAAAATAAGGGGATGGAGCAGAATCACACTTCAGCTAATGTCAAAAAAAGGCAGGGGAAGCAATCATGATCTCAGGCAAAGCAGAAGCAAAAATAGGCCTAATTAAAAGAGATAATCAGGGAAAATACATTTTGCTGAAAGGTACCAAAGGCAATGAAATAATATCAAAAAATTTTACAGTAAGTTTCCTTAGTAAAGGCCTCATTTCTCAAATATGTATAGAATTGACTCAAATTTATAAGACTACAAGTCATTCCTCGATTGAAAAATGATCAAAATATTCAAACAGTTTTCAAATAAAGAAACCAAAGCTATCTATTGTCATGTTAAAAAAAATGCTCTAAATCACTATTGATTACAAAAATGCAAAATAAAACAACTCTGAGGCACCACTTCATACCTATGAGATTGGCTCATAAAAAGGAAAAAGAAAAGGATAAATGTTGGAAGGGATGTGGGAAAATTGATACATTGTTGGTGGAGTAGTGAACTGATGCAATCATTCTGGAGAGCAATTTGGAACTATATCCAAAAGGCTACAAAACTCTTCATACCCTTTGACCCACCAATAGCACTACCAGCTCTATATCCCAAAGAGACCAAAAAAGGTGGGGGAAATGAAAAGGATCTATAGGTACCAAAATATTTATGGCAGATCTTTTTATGGTGGCAAAGAAAGGGGATGCCCATTATTTGGGGAATGGCTGAACAAGTTGTGATATATGAATGTAATGAGATATTGTTATACTATAAGAAATGATGAGCAGGATAGTTTCAGAAAAACCTGGGAAAATATTATGTGAACTGGTGCAAAGTGAAGTGATCAGAACATGGAGATCATTGTGTACACTAACAGCAATATTATACAATGATCAATTGTGAATGACTCAACTATTCTGTCCCAGTGATCCAAGATTATTCCAAAGGACTCATAGTGAAAAAATGCTTTCCACTTCCAGAGAGTGAGCGAAAGGACTCTGAATGCAAACTGAAGTAAAATTTTCTCACTTTATTTTTTTAACAATATAATTAATATGGAAATATGTCTTGCAGTTTCACACAGGTAATTGTTGTCATATTGCTTGCCTTCTCAGTGGGTGAAGCGGGGAGTGGGATGAAGGAAGAGAATTTAAAATTCAAATTTAAAAAGAAAAGAATGTTTAAAAATAAATAATAAATCAGACAAAATAAATAATTAAATAAATGGGAATAAATAACAAATTAAAAATATTTTTTTAAAAAAAGAAGAAGAAAGTGGTGTGCATTTAGCTCCAGTCCCAGAAAGTCTAAATGAGATTTTTGGATTGAATATGAAGCATATGGCCTGACTTGTGGGGTTTGGGAAGAGATGATCCAGTAGAAAATGAAAACGGAAGATGTTTCAGAGAAGGCAGAGACAGCAACAAAGGAAGGGAGAATTTGACAGTCATCTGAGTTCATCTTTTCTATGTTAGCCTGGTGTGGTAAGACCTAAGTAACCATAGGTAACCTTCCCCTTTCAGCCCCACTAACTCTTCTGTCCTAAACACATCCACCAAAAATGTTATCATTACTGTACTGCACACACACACACACACACACACACACACATATACACACCAGTCATAGAACTGAAAATGCATTGCTTAGCTTCCAGGCATACCTGACAAAAGATCATTAATACTTCTGTACACAATTAGGTGGAGATATCAGACCACTGGTGATAAAACTCTAAAGATCAGGAGAGTCATCAAAATAGAGAAATATAAATATAGGAGTCATTTGCATAGAGGTGCTCATTGAAACTGTAGATATGGATGGAGTCAATAAGAGGGAAAGAATAGGGAAAATAAACAGAGTCTTGGGAGATGACTACACATAGGGTTCAGGAGTAAGAAGAGAGAGAATTGCCAGTCAGAGAAGTAGGGAAAAAAGTCAGGAAAGGCAAAGAAGGCATGTAATGGAGGTACAGAGAAAAGTATAGGAGACTCAGGAATGGGGAAAAGTCACTGGATGTGGCAAGTGTGTAACTTTCACGAAAGCACTTGAATAAAGTGTTGGGGCATGAGATCACAAGACAAGGAGTTAGGGAGTTGTGAGGAAGTAGAAGCAGGAAATTTGGCTGAAATAGGAAGCAGAGAAAGTGACTAGAAGGAGCAGATGGTTTAGAAATAGAGATACGTATTTGTTAACTGAGAGATTTGATCCAGGGGGGCAGAGATTAAAGATTCTAGAAAACTAGGGGGTGATCAGTGGAGAAAGATTCCAGAGGAGACTAGAAGGGATAGAATTGGCTTTGCCAAGCAATGGGGCCACTTCATCCTACAGGCTGGAAGATGGGGAAGAGAGAGAAAAGATGTCTTCCCACTTTCCCTAGTTGTTCTACTCACTCCCATCAGCCACTGGGCCATTTCAATCAATCAATCAATAAACATTTATTAAACCCCCTACTATGTGCCAGGCACTGTGCTAAGTGCTGGAGATACAAAAATAAAAAGAGGCAAAGGTCAGTCCCTGCCCTCAAGATGCTTATAATCTAATGGGGGAGTTGACATGAAAACAAAGATATACAAAGAAGGCTATACACAGGATAAATAAGATATAATTAACATGGAAGACAGCGATTATAAAAGCTACAGGTTCAGAGCTTTTACAGGACAAGTTTGCTGCTTCCTTGACACTGAGATGACAGGGCATTCATGGGTGTGGGTAGGACTGCACCCTGAAGAAATAATAAAAGTGGAAGCACCAAGTCAGAAAGACTATTCAAATCTGACCTCAGACACTTACCATCGATGTTACCCTAGACAAGTCACTCAACCCCAACTACAAGAAAGAATGAAGAAAGAAAGAAGGAAAGAAAAGAAGGAAGGAAAGAAAGAAAGAAAGAGAAAAAGAAAGAAGAAAGAAAGAAAGAAAAAAAAAGAAAGACCCTCAATACAGGGGCCTCAAGGAACCAGACAGAGACTTCATTGACTTCCCTTTTCAAAAGGATGTCCCCTTGAGTTTTAATTCCCTTTTTTCCTTCCTCCTTTCTTTCTTTTTTCTGCTCTAATCACCAAAGTGCCTTTGTACAGAGGGGAACATAGGGGTACTGAGGGAGGGACTTCAAGAACAACCAACTATGAGAGGACAATCCCAAAACGTCAGTTCATTTGCTAGGTTTATTTTTGTTTCTTTACTTTATTTTCAAAGAGGTCACTCCCCTAGTCAATAACTTCAGTGGTTCCCTTTTACCTGTAGTATTAATTATAAATTATAATTATAAAACCCTCATCTTGACATTCAAAACCCTTCCTACACTGACCCCCTCCTTCCTTGCTTGTCTTCTTCTATCTCTGCTCTCTCCATGTGCTCTGAGAACCAGTGACTTTGGTCTCTTGGCTCTTCCTCCTCCCCCGGCTCCAAGCTCTGTCATCCTTCTCCTGACTCCCAGCATCTTCATCAACCAAGCATCAGTCCTCAAGTACTCTGCCTTCTGGCTCCCCTGGCTGCTTTCAAGTCCCAGCTAAAATCTTGCCTTTCACCAGAAGTCTTCCCTTATCTCTTTTAATGTTAGCGCCTTCCTTCTGTTGTTCAGCTCTGACTTCTTCTGAAGGGAGCTCATCCGTACATCTTTGTTTGCATGTTGTCTCTCCATTAGCTTGTAAACACCTTGAGAACAGGGATGATTTTTTTTTTGGCCTTTTTTTACATTCCCAATGCTTAGCACAGTGCCTGGCACCTAGTGGGTGCTTAATAAATGTTTATTGACTTGTTGACTTGATTGAAAACCTTAGAGGTGATTTCCCACCTTATTTCCCTCCAGTTAGGCAGTTAAACTCTGCCCAATGACCTAATTCAATAAAAAGAAATAGAAATAATCAATTTATTCAGCATCTATGATGTGCCAGGCTTAATAATAGATAATGATAGATGCTTAATAAAAAAGCACTGGAAATGCAAAAAGAGGCAAAGGACAGTCCTTGCCCTCAGGGAGCTTATAATGTATTGAAGCGATCAGTAGACATGCTTGTTCCAACACTCCATGAGATATGAAAGTTGCCATTCCCTCTGTGTTCTTTCAGGTAAGTTTTGTTGCTTTTCAGTCACTCCTGACCTTTCATGACCCCACTTGGGGTCATCCTTGGCAAAGATACTGGAGAGGCTTGCCATTCTCTAGATGAGCAAACTGAGGCCAATAGGGTCAAGTGACTTGCCCAGGGTCACACAGGTAGGAAGCGTCTGAGACCAGATTGATCTATCCACTGCAGCACCTAGGCAGGCTACCAGATGAAAAGTACGTCTTACCTCCCTGTAAGGTCAAGCCAAATAGGACCTTTTGCTGTTTTTTGTTTTAGTATAATCAAGAATTATAATACTCTATTTGAATGTGACTAAGGAGGATCTTTCCCATCCATTGTCTGGCCTGGGAAGATTTGTAGGAAGGTTCACGTCTTTAGTTAATGAGGCACTGGTTCTCAGGGGATGTGATGCCCTCAGGCTCTAAAAAATGTATAAAGTCTCTGAGGTGCGGGTTTTATTTTGGCTTATGGACTGAAAGTGTTTGGTCAGACGAGGACTCTGGCTAGTTGCTTTAAGGAGCCCCCGGCTTTGAAAACCCAAGTGTCACTGCTTCCCTTTCTGGTAACTGTGGTCAGGCAGTTGAGGTCCAACTGTCTGTTGAATTCAGGCAGAGAAAGCCATGTTTGTTGACTTTTAATTTCTCTATATTTTCTTTGAAGTTCAGGATGTTGACTTCCCTGAATTAGGTGAATGATATATGTGCTTGGTTAAAGGAATGATACATGTGCTTGATTAAAGTGATTATTAACCCCTCAAAAGTTGCCTTTCCTTTTATGAATGCAGATCTAAGAACCTGTGGTAGCAGGTCCCGCTGTGTATGTTGGGGTGCTTACTGAAACACTCACCTGGGAAAATACTTGAGAATCACAGACTCTTAATGTTGGAGGGGACAATAGAGGAGACATAGCACAATACCCTTCCCCTTTAAGAAATCTCATCTACCATTTCTGGGCTCCTGGGACTGAGGTGTAGTGGAATTTGAGTTTCTTCTCTGTCACTTGCTCCCAGGATGATGACAGGTCATTCATTTCACCTTTCTAAGACTCAATTTCCTCATCTGTAAAATGAAGAGTAATCCCTGCACCCCCTACCTCACAGGAATATTGTGAGGGAACCTTAAAGTTCTAAAATAGAAATATAAACTATTACAACTGACCAGACTCTGTTTCAACACTCCCAAGGAACTTACAATATCACAAGGCTGCCCAGTTTCACTGCTGGACAACTCTTGTTGCTAGAAAGATGGTAGTAGGGGCCAACTAGGTGTTGAAATGAATAGTCAGGAAGATAAGTCTTCCTGAGTTCAAATCTGGCCTCAGACATTTCTCAGCTACGTGATTCTGGGTAAGTCACTTCACCTTGTTTGCCATAGTGTTCTCATCTGTAAAATGAGCTGGAGAAGGAAACGTCAAACCATTCCAGTATCTTTGCCTAGAGTTAGATGCAACTTGAATGACAACAATAGATAGCAATGTAATCAATCTTCACCATCTGTCCTGTGTAGAACAAATCTAATCCCTCTTCCAGATAACACAGCCCCTCACATATGTCCATCAAGGTCCCCCATAAGCCATCTCTTTCCCTAGCTTGGGATGGGCCCAATGGTTTCTTTTCTCCTTTCTTTCCCCCATTCCCTTTTCCCCTCTCCATCTCTGACAAGTTCCCTTCCTGTTGTTGATCTGGTAACATCTGCCTGATTTAGTTGTTTATCTACCATTTCTACTCCCTCTTCCCTGTAAAAGACCAGAAAAGAGGAACCTAAACTGGGATGATTGGCTGATTAATATATATACCCAAGTTTGGGAAGTAGGGGAGGTGGATCTCAATATGTGCAACTGGGTTTGTGTGAAGGGGATTCTCAAGGAAATACAGAAGTAGGCCCCGTCAAATCCCCTAGAAGGTACCATTTCCTCTATAACAATTTCCCTCTGCCCCTTCCCTTCCTCTAAGGTAAAATGAGGCAAAATCTCTCTCTCATCAAATTTCAAATAGATCTTTCCCTGTACCTCTACTTTGCATGGCTTTTAAAAAATTAATTTGTTTAGATTAATAAGCATGTGGAAATTTGCTTTTGCAAGACTATACATATTTGTAATAAGTTTTGTTTTTCTTGCCTTCTCATTGGGTGGAGCAGGGGGAGAGAGGGAAGGAAAGAATTTGGAACTAAAAAATAGGATAAAAAACTCTGTGCTTAAAAAAATTACAAACATTTTATTTTTTTCCTCTCTTATATCCCACTGGGGGACCTTGTAATAAATACACAAACCAAATGTCCATATTAGCCATGTTCAAAAACGTGTGTCATTCTGCATATTTACTTGTTTTGCTTGTTGATTATAATCCTTCCTGTCACAAACGTTCATGTCTATCTTTCCTGCCCCATAGGAGCGAGCTCTGTATCACAACTATCTTTGCATTTCAGCCCCAATAGGGACTTAAAAAACACCATAAGCACTTAATGAGTGTTTATCGAATTGAGGACAGGATTTGAAGGCAAAGGATGTGGGTTTGATCCTGACTCTACCACTTGGTACATAAATATTGGGACAGCATTTGGGGAAGTCTCTCCTGCTAGTCGTGTGAACTGGATGATGAGTATAATCAGATGTGGAGCAGACCTAAGCAGTAGGTATTCAAGGTGGAAAGGAGGAATGGGCGAGGGGAGAAGGGAACTCCCTGTGACAATGGGAATTCCAGCAGAGAGCCCGATTTGCCTTGCTCTTCCCCACTCCCGACCCCTTACCAGTTTTACAAGGGCCTTCTGATCAAACAAGCCTCAAAAAATGTTCATGTCTCCATGAGAGGTGCAAAAAATGGAAATAAACACTCAAAGGAGGGTGAATGGGTTTGTCCGTGGCTTTAGAGGGAGGTATTTAGAAGGCTGGGCCCTTTGGGGATGTCATGTTGCTTGTATCCTGAGACAGGAAAGAGATAACAAAAAAAGTACTTGTCTTAACCCAGTTGGAAGCCAGGACTTGGGACCCAAAAACAGCAGGCATTTATGTAGTATTTGGAGGCTTGAAAAAGTGCCTTGCAACCCAGATGTACAAAAATATTTATAGCAGCTCTTTTTGTGGGGCCCAAGAATTGGAAATTGAACTTTGCCCAACTTTACGCCCACAAATTCGATAATCTGAACGAGATGGATGAGTATTTTAAAAAATACTAATTGCCCAGATTAACAGAAGAGGAAGTTGAATACTTAAACAACCCCATCTCAGAAAAAGAAATTGAACAAGCCATCAATGAACTCCCTAGGAAAAAATCTCCAGGGCCAGATGGATTTACAAGTGAATTCTATCAAACATTTAAAGAACAGTTAATTACAATGCTATATAGACTATTTTTTAAAATAAGAAGAAGTCCTCCCAAATTCTTTCTATGATACAAATATGGTTCTGATACTTAAACCAGGAAGAAACAAAACAGAGAAAGAAAATTATAGACCAATTTCTCTAATGAATATAGATGCAAAACTTTTAAATAAGATTTTAGCAAAACGAATACAACACCTTATCACGAGAATAATACCTTATGATCAGGTAGGATTCATACCAGGAATGCAGGCCTGGTTCGATCATGTCAACAACAAAACTAACAAAAACCACATGATTATCTCAATAGATGCAGAAAAAGCTTTCGAGAAAATACAACACCCATTTCTATTAAAAACACTGGAGAACATAGGAATAAAGGGAACTTTCCATAAAATAATAAGCAGTATCTACCTAAAACCTTCAGCAAGCATTATATGCAGTAGGGATAAGCTAGATGCATTTCCAG
>JAQQSK010010426.1:0-12691 GCA_028658325.1 Potorous gilbertii | reverse complement strand
TCACTGAAGAAAATAGTTCTTTAAAAATTAGAATGGAGCAGATGGAGGCTAATGACTTTCTGAGAAACCAAGAAATCATAAAACAAAACCAAAAGAATGAAAAAATGGAAGAGAATGTGAAATATCTCATTGGAAAAACAACTGACCAGGAAAATAGATCCAGGAGAGACAATTTAAAAATTATGGGATTACTTGAAAGCCATGATCAAAAAAAGAGCCTAGACATCATCTTTCATGAAATTATCAAGGAAAATTGTCCTAATATTCTAGAACCAGAGGGCAAAATAAGTATTCAAGGAATCTACCAATCACCACCTGAAAGAGATCCAAAAAGAGAAACTCCTAGGAACATTGTGGCCAAATTTCAGAGTTCCCAGGTCAAGAAGAAAATATTGCAAGCATCCACAAAGAAACAATTCAAATATTGTGGAAATACAATCAGGATAACACAAAGTCTAGCAGCTTGTACATTAAGGGATTGAAGGGCGTGGAATATGATGTTCCAGAAGTCAAAGGAACTAGGTCTAAAACCAAGAATCACCTACCCAGCAAAACTGAGTATAATACTTCAGGGGAAAAAATGATCTTTCAATGAAAAGACCAGAGCTGAAAAGAAAATTTGACCTTAAAATACATGAATGAAGAGAAGCATGAAAAGGTAAACAGCAAAGGGAAATCATGAGGGACTTACTAAAGTTGGACTGTTTACATTCCTACATGGAAAGACAATATTTGTAACTCTTGAAATTTTTTTCAGTATCTGGGTAGTTGGTGGGATTACACACACACACACACACACACACACACACACACACACACACAAACACGCGTGCACGGACACATACACACAGAGACAGAGAACACAGAGTGAATTGAATAGGATGGGATCATATCTTAAAAAAATGAAATTAAGTGGTGAGAGAGAAATATATTGGGAGGAGAAAGGGAGAAATCGAATGAGGCAAATTATCTCTCATAAAAGAGGCAAGCAAAAGACATTTCAGTGGAGGGACAAAGAGGGAAGGTGAGAGAAAAACATGAAGCTTACTCTCATCACATTCGACTAAAGGAAGGAATAAAATGCACACTTATTTTGGTACAAAAACCTATCTTACAATACAGTAAAGTGGGGGAGAAGGGGATAATCAGGGTGGGGGGAATGAAGGAAGGGAAGGCAATGGGAGGAGGGAGGAATTTGAAGTCAACGTTCTTGGGGAGGGAGAGGATCCAAAGAGAGAACAGAAGCAATGTGGGGGCAGGACAGGATGGAAGGAAATATAGTTAGTCTTACACAGCATGACTATTATGGAAGTCATTTGCAAAACTACACAGATATGGCCTAGGGATGAAGAGATGTTGGAAGTCAAAGTTGTAGGAACAACTGTCGAGTATTGTTTTTACTACTAGGAAATAAGAAATACAGGTATTGGGGTATAGAAAGTTATCTGGCCCTACAGGACAAAAGAGAAGATGAGGACGAGGGATGGGAGGGATGTTAGAAGAGGGGGCAGATTGTTGATAGAGGCAATTGGAATACTCAGCGTTTTGGGGTGGGGGAAGGGTGGAAATGGGGAGAAAATTTGAAACCCAAAATCTGTGAAAATGAATGTTGAAAAGTTAAATAAATTTTTTTTAAAAAATTAGAATTGAGCAAGTAAAAGCAAATGACTCTACAATGAAACAAAATCTAAAAAGTAAAAAAAAAAAGAAGGAAATGGAAAAACTACTGACTAGAAAATTGATTCAGGGGAGATAATTTAAAAATTATTGAACTACCTGAAGTCATGATCAAAAAAGAAAAGCCTAGACAATATCTTGCAAGAAATTATCAAAAAAAAAACTATTCTATTAGAACCCGAGAGCAAAATAGAAATTGAAAGAATCTACTGATCATCACTGTTCCCAAAGTGAAAACTCTCAAGAATATCATAGTCAAATTCCATGTCTCGTACGTCAAAGAGAAAGTACTGCAAGTAGTCAAAAAAGAAACAATTCAAATATCATGGAATTACAGCCAGAATTCACAAGATTTGGCAGATTCCACATTAAGGAACTGGGTATTTGGAATACGCTACACTGAAAGGCAAAGGAGTTAGACAAAGAATGACCTACCCAGAAAAATGGGATATAATTTTGGGAGGGGGCGGGGATGGTGGAATGAACATGTAAATGAAATAGAGGACTTTCAAGTATTCCTAATTATAAGAGTAGAGCTTAATTTTTTTAAAATGGCTTCCAAATACAAGACTCAAGGGACACATAAAAAGGTAAAAAAAGAAACAATAAAAGAAAGCACAAGCAATTCAATAAGGTTAAACTGTTCATATTTCTATATAGCAAGAAAATATTTGTAATTCTTTAGACCTTTATTACTCTAAGAGCAATCAGAAGGAGAATGTGGAAATAAGGTGACTCTGATGAGATAATACCAAAAAATAAAATAAAATAGAGGAGTGGGAAAGAAAATTGCACTGAAAAAATAAAAGAGAGGGGAGATTGAATGGGGTAAATTATTCCACATAAAAGAGGCATAGAAAAGCTATTATATTAGAAGATGGAGGAAGGGTGGTGGATAAAATTTAAACCATAATCTCATCAAAATTGGCTCAAAAAAGGAATAATATACACACTCAGCTGGATACAGAAATCTAGTGTACTCTATAAGGAAGTACAGGGATAATCTAAGGGGGAGCCAGGACTGATAAAAGGAAGAGTAGATTAGGGATTAAGGTGATCAGAAGTAAAACACCTGTGATGAAGAAAAGGGTAGGGGGTAATAGAGAAAAAGAGATAAATGAGGGAGAAATAGCACGGAGGGAAATCTACATTTAATTATCGTAACTATAAATGTAAATGGAATGAACTCACCCATTAAGCAGATAGCAGAATGGATTAAAAAAACAAAATCCTACAATATGTTGTTTACAAGAAACACCTCTGAAACAGAGAGATACACATGGTGAAGGTAAGTGTCTAGAGAAGAATTTATTATGCTTCATCTGAAGCAAAGAAAGCAGGGGTAGCAGTCATGATCTCACACAAAGCAAAAACAAAAATAGATCTAATTAAAAGAGATAAGGAAGGAAACTATATTTTGCTGAAAAGTACCATAAACAATGAAGTCATATCAATACTAAACATATATGCATCGAATTGTACAGCATCTAAATTTTTGAATGAGTTATCCCCTCTCAGAAGTAGATAAATCTAAACAAAAAATAAAGAGGTGAATAAAATACTGGAAAAAAATTAAATACGATAGATCTCTGGAGAAAATTGAATGGGAATAGGATGGAGTATGCCTCTTTCTCCGCAGTATATAGCACGTAGGCAAAAAAGAGATCATGTATTAGGACATAAAAGTGTCACAACCAAATGCAGAAAAGCCGAAATAGTCAATGTATCCAGTTCAGACCATGATGCAATAAAAATTACATTCAATAATGGACAATGGAAAGAGATTAAAAATTAATTGGAAATTAAATAAACTTATGCTAAAAAATAAGTGGGTCAAAAAAAATCATAGAAATGATCAATAATTTTTACAAACAATAATTTTATTAGAGAAAATGACAAGACAACATACTAAAATTCGTGGGATACAACTAAAGTGGTATGTAGGGGAAATTTTATATTTCTAATTGTTTACATCAATAAAATAGAGAAAAAGTAGATCAATGAATTAGGCATGAAACTTAAGAAAACTAGAAAAAGAACAAATTTTAAAATCACCAATTAAATACTATACTGGAAATCCTGGAAATCAAAGGAGAGATTAATAAAATTGAAAGAAAATCATTGAGCTAATGAATAAAGCAAGAAGTTGGTTTTATGAAGGAAAAAAGCAATAAAATGGATAAACCTTAGTAAATTTGATTTTTAAAAAGGAAGAAAACCAAATTACTAGTATCAAAAATGAAAGGGGTAAATTCACAACCAATGATGAGGAAATTAAGAAAATTGTTAGACGCTATTTTGTCCAATTATATGCCAATACATTTAACAATCTAAATGAAATGTATAAATATCTACAAAAATATAAATTATCTAGATTAAGAGGATAAGAAATAAAATACTTAAATAACTCAGTCTTGGAAAAAGAAATTGAACAAGCCATCAATGAACTTCCTAAGAAAAAATCCCCAGGACCAGATGGATTCACAAATGATTTCTACCAAATATTTAAAGAACAATTAATCCCAAAATTATGTAAACTATTTGGAAAACAAGTGAAGGAGTCCTACAAAATTTCTTTTATGACACAGATATGATGCTGATACACAAACCAAGAAGAACCAAAACAGAGAAAGAAAATTATAGACCAATTTCTCTAATGAATATTGATGCAAAAAAAATTTTAAACAAAATACTAACAAAGAGACTATAGCAATATATCCCAAGGATCACATTCTATCACCAGATGGTATTTATACCAGGAATACAGGACTGATTAAATATGAGGAGAGTTATCAGCATTATTAACCGTATCAATAACAAAACCAATAGAAATCATATGACTATATCAATAGATGCAGAAAAAACCTCTGACAAAATACAGGACCCATTCCTGTTAAAAATGCTAGAGAGAATACACCTTAAAAGAATAAGTAATATTTATCTAAAGCCATCATTAATTTGTAAAAGCCATCATTATTTGTAATGGGAATAAGCTGCAAGCCTTCCTAATACAATCAGGGGTGAAGGAAGGATGCCCATTATACCTTTATTATTTCATATTGTATTAAAAATGCTACCTATGGCAATAAAAGAAGAAAAAGAAATTAAATAAGAATAAGTAATGAAGAAACAAAGGTTTCACTCTGCAAATGATATGAAGTTATATTTAGAAAATCCTAGAGAATCAACTAAAACACTTCTTGAAATTACTAATAACTTTAGCAAAGTTGCAGGATACAAAATAAACCCCCATAAATCATCAGTATTTCTATATATTACCAAAAATATCCAGCAAAAGATAGAGAAATTCCATTTAAAATAACTGTAGACAACATAAAATACTTAGGAGTCTACCTGCCAACACAAACTCAGTAACCATAAGAACACAACTATAAAACGCTTCTTACACAAAGTCAGATCTAAATAATTGGAAAAATATTAACTGAACATGGGGAGCTCAAACCAATATAATAAAAATGACACTTCTACATAAATTAATCTATTCTGTGCCATACCAATCAAACTATCAAAAGATTATTTTATAGAGCTAGAAAAGTAACAAAATTCATCTGGGGTAACTTTAAAAGCTCAAGGATATCAAGGAAATCAATGAAAAAAAATGTGAAAGAAGTTGGTGTACCAAATCTCAAGCTGTATTATAAAGTAGTGATTATCAAAATAATCTGGTACTAGCAAAAAAAAAAGAGTGGTAGATCAGTGGAAGAGATTAAGTACACATTACCTTATAGTAAGTTACTGTACTAATCTAGTATATGATAAGCGCAAAGATCTAAGCTTCGCATTATTTGACAAAAACTGCTGGTTACTGAAAAGTAACATCATAGAAATTAATTATAGACCAACATCTCACACCATAGGTATACGATTTACACAGAGTCATACCACAAGCAAAATTAGAGAACATTAAGAATTGTCTATCTGTCAGATTTATGGATAAGGGAGGAATTTAGGACTAAAGAAGATAGAACATTACAAAATGTAAAGATAATTTTGATTATATAAAATTCAAAAGCTCTTGCACAAAAGAAAATACAATCAATATTAGAAGGAAAGTAGAAGATCGAGGGGAAAATTTGCAGCAAGTATCTCTGATAAAGACCTTGTTTCTCAAATATATAGAGAACTGAGTGAAATTTTTAAAAATACAAATCATTCCCCAATTGATAAATCGTCAAAGGATATGAACAGGCAGTTTTCATATAAAGAAATCAAATCTATCTATAGCCATGTGAAAAAAACTCTAAATAATTATTGATTAGAGAAATGCAAATTAAAATAATTGTGAGGTACCACCTCATACTTACCAGATTGGCTAACATGATAAAAAAGGAAAGTGATGGATGTTGGAGGGCATGTGGAAAAACTGGGGCACTAATGCCTTCTTGGTGGAGTTGTGAACTGATCCAACCATTCTGGAAGGCAATTTGGAACTATGCCCAAAGAGCTGCAAAAATGTGCAGACTCATTTTCTCTTGTAATTCTTTATCAATACTCAACTTGGTGTGTTTTTTATATTTGTTTGGAAATTTTGTAAACTCAACTGTACATCATTGATTATGCTTTTCTTTGTCCATTTTTAATTCAACAGCAGCAGCAATTCCATTATTTTCTATTGTAACTGAGGTAAGTTGGACAAGGTCTTGAACTTTACAGATAATAAACTAAAGACAAACCACATCAACCACATAGGCTCTCAAACACCCTGACATTCTTTTTTGTGGTTCACTTCAGTCAAGCTATGCTGTGGGACCTCAGTGAAAGTAAGCACTTCTATATTCTAGATGGTGGACCCAGGAGGACAGAGTTCAAATCCAAACTCACACACTTGCTGTGTGACCTTAGGCAAATCACTTAACCCCTATTATCTTCAAAAAAAAAATTCACAATTTGTGTGTAGATCTGAAAAGGCATTATATGATTGTTTTGTAGGACTTGAAAAATATGTCTTCACAGGATAACGTGATCTTAACTAGTTTAATATTATTTTCAAAGATCTAAAAAATCCCCAAAGAAACCAAAAATTAAATCTAGATTTCTAAAAATAGTACTTGCCTGGTGGATCAGATCCCACTCTATCATATATTTGTGTTGTAAACCCCTAAAGCCAGGGGTGTGATGGAGACAGCTTAAACATATGTCTCCCTCCCCTCTCCCATTTTAAAACATTTTTATTTAAAGTTCTGAGTTCCAAAATCTATGACTCCCTTCCCCCTTCCCTTCATCCCTCCCCTCCCCCTTCCTGAGACAGTAAGCAATCAGATATATGTTATACATGTGCAATTATGTAAAAAATTTCCATAATAGTCATTTTGTACAACAAGACTTGCATAAAAGAAAAATTGAAAGTGAAAATAGCATGCTTCAGCCTGTGTTCAAGCAATACCAGCTCTTTCTCTGGAGTTGGATAGTTTGTTTCATGATTAGTCCTTTGGAATCAATTGTATTGCTGAGAATAGCTAAGTCATTCATACTTCTTCACCAAACACTATTGCTGTTATTGTGTATAATGTTCTCCTAGTTCTGTTTAGTATGCATCAGTTCAGGTAAGTCTTTTCAGATTTCTCTGGAATCATTCTGCTTATCTTTTCTTATAGCACAATAATATTCCATTTCAATCATATACCACAGCTTGTTTAGCCTTTCTACAACAGATGGGCATCCCTTTGTACATTGTCTTCCATTTTTTCTGACTTTTGACTTGGCTTTAACATTTCTTGTTGTCTCAGGGAGTCATTAGCTTTTATTTGATAAATGATAATTTTCAAGGCATTTTTCCCTTTAGGTAAGGTTTTATGCCTTTTTTCCATGCTATGAACTCTCTTTCCAAATCCTTCGTCTATAGTTCATTTCTTTTCCCATTTTTCCTTCTAGCACTCTCATTTGGTTTTTTAAAATTATTTTTAGCTCTTTTTAAAACTTCTGTTTTGTCTCTTTCAGGAATTCTGATTTGACTTGTGCTCAAGTTATATTTTTTGTTACTTTTCTTGTGGAGATTTTAGAGTCATTCTTTTTTTCTGAATGACAGACATATTAAGCATCCCTGTCACTATAATAGTGATAGGATTCTTTTATTTGTTTGTTTGTTTACTCATTCTTCCAATCTGCTTCTTGAGTCTGCTTTCTTGGAGTATTGAATGCTGTATTAATTCCCAGTTCTCAGTTATTACCAAAATGGTATGATCCAGGGCAAAGTATAATCACAATCCTCCTTATAAAAACTCATCAAGTTCCTGACCCAGGTTCAGAGCTGAGCAAAACTCCTATAGACCTGTCCCTGCTTAGGAGTTCTAGTCAACTGTTGCTGGACACATCCACTTTTAGCCAGCTGGGAATCTTTTCAGTTGATAGTGAGAGAACTGTGGGTTCTCTTTTGGCTTGGAATCCCCGCCCTGGTTATTCTACTGATGGCTTCAGTCTAGGCTACAACAGAAACTGCACTCCACTCCTGAGTTCAGAGCCTCGCAGTTGCTACTTGCTTCAAAATTTGTTTCTTGCTCAGTACACAACCAAGAACCCTTAACCTTCTCCCTAACCCAGAGACAGGTATTCTCCTTAGCCCACCCTAAATCTGTGACGTAGAACTAGAAAATAGTCAATGGAGGTGCCACTTTGCATTTGCTTTAAATCTTGAACGGGAGCTTGGTGCTCCTGTATGAGTCTGACACTTGGTCATGCTCAAATGCAAAGCTTCGCCTTCTTTAATGAAAGAAGGTACCTAGGTGATGTAATACTATACAAATTGTGCTCATAACTAGATCCAATCCTCAGTATCTGTAGATCTCTCTACCTCCTTAACTTAACCTGGACTGGAAAAAGAAAATACTCGTGATATTTTTCCTTGGATTTCCTGATAGGACTTGGGCTATCTTCATCTTTGTGGAGGAGATATGTTAGAGAACCTGGGCTATCCTTCTTCCTAACATTTTTCTATCTTGACTATCCCTCCATTACATAGATAGAAATGGATTACCCTTTCTTCACTTTAGCAGCTGATCAAGAAAGGAATGATATCCTTCTGTGTGCAAACAACATTGTTGTTGCACCAAGCCCTCAACCAGGGATGTTGTGCGGATCACTGAGATGATGGATATAAGCACTTTGCAAACCTTAAAGAGATATATAAATGTTGGTTATTCTCATGATTATTAACCTCCAGTCATGAAGTCTCCAATCTGGTGACAACAATTGCTTGAACCTTCTATTGCGCCTCTGCTGAGCTCAAGCAATGTTTATAAAGCAAGGCAGAGGTGTGCTTGCATACGCTTAACAATCAGGCTATCTGGAGAAAAAAATGTTTGCATATCTACTTTTTAATTTAATCTACATTTTAATCCTTTCTTAAGTCTAGGCAACCAACAAAATAATAAAACAAACTCCAGTTTGTAGCTTACTGATTTCTGATCAGCTCTTGTTGATTAGAACTGAGTCCAGCTTATCCCTGCCTGAAACACTACAGGATACCCTTACATATATTCACAATAATTATCCAGTGGCTCACCATCAAAAACATTTATAAGATTATCAGTTGAAATAGAATTTAAGATGAATTACTGTCTTCTTTGCATTTAAATCCTATGGGCCATGATAGATTTCCATCTGACTTGAAGCTGAATTCTGTTATGTAGGTTGTGCTCTCTCATTTTAGAGTGTGAGCTCCATGAGAATAAAGAATGTCTTTTTTTATTCATATTTCAGTGCTCAGCTCAGTGTTTTGCACATACTAAGTTCTTTCCATTCATATGGAAGATTCATGGAATGGGATGGACAAGAATTATACAAGATAAGGTATAAATTGAGTTGCAGTCAGTACACATGGAGGAAGTATGCACACTGATGAGATCACAGATTCACTGAAGTATTCTCAGAAAATGCTTTAAAAGCAGTCTCAAAGCAGATAATGAACCAAAAAAAAAAAAGTTGGGTAGTAAGCCCAGAAAATATGGTTAAAGCATATTTTATTTTCCCTTTATTTTTGCCAATGTTGGTAATTTTAGTCTGTGTCTCTGGGTCACATTCAATTGTATTAGACAAAGACAAATTCTTAGCTAGGGTAATGATAGAAAAAATTGGTCATGATATAAGCAGGCATATAACAAGGGTCAGGCATAGGGGAACATCCTATTGGACAATATCTCCATTGAACCTCCCCCTTCCTTTCAAAGCAAGGGCCAATGTGAATGTTTGCCCAAGGTATGCCATCATATTGAGTCTACATCTTATTCAAAACTAGGGTATGTAAATATTCAAAATGGTATTATTGTAAGCAGACTAATATGGTCATGAAGGGGAAAATTGCTGAGACTTCAGAATTTTATTTAACCTACATAGCATAGCAGATAATTGTATTAGCAACCTTTACCAGGTATTCAATGTAGAATATAGTACATAGCAATTACATCACAGAGGCATTTGTAGAACCAGTTTATTTTTAAGTTCTCAGATACAGTCAATAAGCATTTATTAAGCACTTACCATATGCTATACACTGTACTAAGTGTGTATCAAGAAAGACAAAAAAAAGAATAAACAAATCCACTGGGTTATAAAACATAGTATTACCAGAAAAGGGTAAAAATATTAGTTATTAAGTACCAAAAGTCCCCAGGAAAATCCACCCATTTATCAATAGTTTGACATATGGCTGCAGTTCAGAATCAAATCATTCCCCCAAAAAGGTTTGTGTAGCCACAGGCCCCTAATGTGTTAAAACAAACTTGATTGCAATTTCTTCTAGAATTAGTTTTGGGAAGACATAAAATTACATCTGTTCAGCCACAACCTTTTAAAACACCTTTGAGATGAAGAGGAGTCTGGGCATCAGGTGATAATTAACTATCTCTCTTTTTTAAGGGGAAGAGGTTTTTGTTGTGTTTTGGGAGGGTTTTTTGCATATGTTCTTTTAACAAAGGATAATTGCTGCCTTATTGAGCTGACAGGGAACTTTTCTACATCGGGAGGTAGTATAATTGCTGAAAGAGAAAGCACATGAGAAACAATGCTCTCCTAAAAAAAAAAAAAGCATAAATCCAAAAAATTTTTAAAAGGGGGTAGGGACATTAGGGGAAATGTCTTCCTCAGAAGGTTCACAGAAAAAATGCTATTAGAGGAAACTATCAGAAAGAAGAATATTGGATGTTACCCCTGTGAATCCAACATCCTAAGGATAAAGGAAACAGAATTAAGTCAAGTCAGCAGTTTAGTAAACAGCCATTACTTCCCCTATCAATATTGTGCTAATCGATGTGAGGGTAGAAAAAGAAGTGGGACATACAGCCTCTGCCTTTAGGGAGCTTACAGAGGAAATTTATTAGGGAGACAAGACATATCTACCTTAAAATAACCAAGTAAAAATCTAATCCAGTTCCAGGCTGGAAAGTATATTACCTCTCTAATACCCTCCACTATTTCCACCTTCTCTATGTATCTTTTAAAATCTAATTTGCCACCAAATTCATTGTGCATCATATTTGGGTTTCTTTAGACATCTCCCCCTATTTCTCCTTAGAATTTTTTCTTTTTGGGTCTTTAGAACTTCATTCTTGTGATCTTCTAATCCCTGCCAGCCTGACTTTCCCCGTAGAATTTTAGTTCATTGAGAGCCTCCTTTCTCCAAACCCTTCGATATCTGGCCTTCCAAAATATGATGTTTGGTCAGTTATTCTGTTTTCCTCTCTATGCTGCAAATTCTAAAATTGGGGTGGTTGCTTTCCAAAAAGTTTGTCATTTTCTACTTCAGTAGTCAGTTGGTCAGGATTATGTCCAGAATAGGAACTCCCCTTGTTGGCTTCTTCAGCTTTTGAAGGATGAAATTATCATTCAGGGCATCCAGTAAATTGATAATTGCTTTGTGCCCCCAATCAAGAAATCAACAAGCATTTATCAAGTTTTCCAGGTACCATCCCCTGTAGTAAGTGCTGGTCATAAAAATATAAAGATGATATTGTCCCTACGCTCGTGGAGCTTATATTCTGGTAGGGATATGCAATCCATAAAGGAAAGTGATAACCAGGGAAGGAAGTTTTGGATTAGACAATCACAAGAATTGTGAGTAGGGCCTTTGGACAGTTGATTGCCCTCCTCTTTTCAGTAGTAATAGTAGTATTGATTTGATTCTAGTTTTTAGAGTAAGAGATAGAATGGAGCTGGTGGAAGAATGGGGAAAGGGAGGAGTATTCTCAGTGGCAGAACAGAAAAGAGTGTGGGGTAGGACCTGGTGCCCTGGTTGATGGCAGAATAGGATGTGAAGCGTGGGTTGGAGCCAACTACGTATAGCTGATTTGGATAAATTTTCACACATTCATTAGACTAGTTCTCCAGAGGTAGAGAATTAGGGCTAAGGTAAGCAAAGCTCTTATCTGACAGAGAATTGCTACTTTATTTAGAAATTCTATGGAAGTGTTTACAATCAAAGCAAAGCTCCATAATGGATCAAAAAGGTAATGATATTTTAGTAGCCATTTTAGGAATTTTCTTTCTTTCCTGTTCATAGGAAATTTTTCTGCTATATTCTTCACAGAATCTTTAGATGAATCTTTGCTATATGGTCCCAAGTTTTCACCAGAAAAAGGGACTATTCCCCCACCACCAAATAACCAGTACTAATCAATCTGCCACATTACTCAGAACATTTCATTGTTTTAGAACTTTAAAGAAGTCCCTTTCTTCTATTCAAATTATAATAATAGTCTATTATCTCAGCCCTCTCCTGGGACTTCATCTTCATGGTCTGAAGAAAGTACCTAAGGAGATGAAGCTTTGAAATATAATAATATTCATCTGGACACTTGCAGGGTCTTATAAAAATTATCTAATTAATCATCAGAGATTTTTCTTTATCTCCAAATTGGTACTATCACTCTGAGCAACAACACACTTTATCATTCTCATTTTCACATGCATGGAAATGAGTCCCAGGAAGTTGGTGTGCTCTCCAACTTATGCCACAGACAGTGACAAAACAACAAAAATAACAGAGGGTTCTGTTCATAAGCAA
>JAQQSK010010425.1:0-12691 GCA_028658325.1 Potorous gilbertii | reverse complement strand
TCCCAGGCTGCCGCCTTCCCGAGCTCTGCTCCCCCTTCGGATGTGTTCCCAGGCTGCCGCCTTCCCGAGCTCTGCTCCCCTTTCGGCTGTGTCCACTCTCGGTACCCCGTTGAGACCCCGCTGGGCGGGGTCAATTGGATGAATTTATCAGTCAATCAAAAAGTAATCAATAAAACATCATTTATAAGGTCCTGTACTAGGTTTGGGAGATTGTATTAGTAACCATACTATCACACAGGGAGGCTGTTAGAACACCTTTTTTGATCTGATTTTGCAAAGGAAGGACAACTTCAAAGGGGTCAACAATCTTACTTTAATTAAACCATGTAGACAGATAAGTAGAAAGAAAAAATTCCATGAACAGAGCTCCAATTGTCTAAACAGAATAGTAGATGCCTAATCACCAGACCAGGGAACAACAACATCTGGCTTCCTAAAGCTGGGGGCTTCCTTAACAATGACTTCTCATTCCCATTTGTCCAAATAACAAGGAAACCATCCCACGAGTAAGCCCCAAAGTAAAATACCAACCTCCCAGTATATATAGCGTTCAAGCAACAGGGCAAGAGCCAGAAGGCATTACAACTCATGGGATTTAGTGCATAATTCACTCATTGTCAAAAGGTGTGAAAGCCTTCCTGCAAGTAAGCCTCCCTGAAAGCAAATTTTCCCCTAAGCAAACTTCCGCTTAGGCAAGTTCCTCCCCTAAGACTATAGAAATCTCCTGGAATCACCTGATAGTCTCTATGTGACTCAGGATGTTTCACAGCTGTGGACTGAGCCAAAGTTCAAAGTAGAAAGATGTCCTTGATCAAAATACCTGTGTACCTTTAGACCTGGGAAGGTAGCTTCTGCTCCAAGGGAAAAAGGAACACATATGATCACAAAAGCCTATTAATATACAGGGAAGATTGCATATTCCATTAATCCTGCAGGGATATAAATATAAAAAGTGATATGTGTCCATTCTCAAAGACCTTGTATTCTAAGAGGGTAATATGCATTTCAAAGAATGTGGGCTAGGGCATGGAATTTTGATTTTTGGAGGTGCAGAGATTAAGAGAATTATGAGAAATAGATTATCACATCCTTTTCATTAACGGTAACAGTCATGTAATTATTGCATTCAGAGAAAGAGGAAAAATGAATTGTTGCAAAGGACAGTAAAACAATGCAATTCCATTTAAATATAATAGGTTGGATGAGTCTTCAGTGATTTGGCAAAGAGGTAGGTGATCCCAGAGTTTACTTTCAAGTTTGAGATGCTATGGTTCTACGATAATATTTAAATTGAATTATTATTGGACCTAGTCTGGAAAATTATATACTAGTCAAGCCTTTGTGACCATTAATCATATGACCTTGAATAAACTTGTGCATTTGCCTTTGTCCTCAATATGGAAAATGAGGGGAAAACATTCTTATCACCATTAAACCCTACATTTTGTGAAGAAAAATGATGTATTTGAAATTATTTTGAGAAAAGTTTCCTTCTATAAACTCCAGTATTATTTTTTAGCATTTCTAGTAATAAATGTCAAGGGCTAATAGTCTTTGGTAATTAGTCTGACATTTCCATTTTGTGTAGGAATTTTTATTGCATTTTATACAGCATTAATATATCTGTCAATGTATGATTTGTACACGATTACCTCTGAATTCCCTCCATCTAAGACAACTGTGAGTTCTTAATTTTTAAGTACTGGAAGTTTTTCCATTGTTCCTATTTTCAAACAAAATTATGAGAAAAAAGTATATTTTATAAAGGCTATAAACTAGACTTAGAGGTCTTTATAGACAGAAAAAAATGTGTCTAGTGGAGTGTTTTGTGGATAGGAGATTTAAAACAAAAATACCTATTGAATGGACAAATATATGTAAAATCTAATTTTTAGAAAATATGGCCTTATTTGATGTCCTTTTTCTAGCTTTTTCTTCTCTTTTTAATGGAAGCCCTGCTGAAGACTTTTTTTTTTCCTAAATGAAAAATCACAAGACTAGTTTTTCCTTTTAATTATCCTTTTCTAAAATAATAGTAATTGAGCTGAGGAAAAGGAGAGTGACATCACAATATACAGAGAAAGAGTCTATTTATGTTTGTATGGTAGTTCTATGTGCATGGTTGTAAAGATAGAAATCAACATTACACAGATGATATGAGTAGAAATGACCAGGAAAGACACCAGAGGAAACAAGATATTATTTCCTTTTACAACATATCTGACAGAACAGTCAAAGAAAGTTTGCAGAGGAGAAAGAAGCATCAAAGAAGACTAAGGATTCAGGGACCTGATCCAGAGCCAGGAGCACAAAGTGACATATCATTTGAAGGTAGCTTTCCTTACAGTTATGGTATGATTTACAAGGTAAAAATATAAGCAGAAAAAATGTCATGAAGAAGCATATTCATATTATGTTTTCTAAAAAGCAATAGCTAAACTAACTAAATATTTGGACAAATCTTCACGTATTGCAAAAGAGTAAAATTTGGTCAGAGCTTTTTCCTCATTGAGTCCAAATTCCAGTTGAAAATAAGATTTTATTTTAAAGGCAGAACTCTTGGGATCTTAAAGTGAGGAAAACAAATCTTGGCTTCATTTTTAGTGCATTTAAAATGAGCCATAAAATTAAGAATATGATTTAGCTCTCAAATATATTTATTATTCTCTTTTCTCTAATTTATTATTGTGGAGAAAGGCTTTAGTGAGATTTTGTTTTTGTTTTTGAAAACTTACATTAAGCCCATAAAAAGGCATACTTATGGGCTATTTTATACTTTATGATTATGTCTTTGTCTGGCATGTGTTCTTTTTCTCCTGTTCTACTTTTCCAAATCTTATGTACCCATCAAGATCTAGCTAAAATGAGAAATTCTTCACAAAATTCTATTTATCTCAACTTCAGATATGCATAATCCCTATTTCAGAATTTCCCTATATCTTCACCTGTTTTATCTTTTAAATTAATATTTAAGGAAAAGGTGACACTTCTGCTTTCAAGGCCAACTTCTCTACTTGTTTCCTCTCTCTATTCCGTCTCCTCTTGATTCTCCAGGAATCTAAACATTTATCATTCCTTCTCCTACTGTCTATATTTCTTTGCCTTGCATCTATGTCTTCATCTCTGACTGTCTCTGTCTTTGTCTCTCTGTACCTATTCCTCTATCTCTGACTATATCTTTGTCTCTGTCTTTGGATCCTTGTCTCTCTCTCTCTCTCTCTCTCTCTCTCTCTCTCTCATCTTTAATTTTTCTCTTCTCACTAACTTTAGACTCCTTCCCTATACAGCAAGAATACCCTCTCCAATAGCAGTGAAGTATGATTGGCAAAAATGCTAAATTGAAGTCAAAAGATTTTTTTTCCTAATTTCAGGTCTCTTCCTTCCTACTTAAATGACCAGATAGCTTCCTTAGATCTCATCACTAAATGAATGGTAGATTTTATATTGTAGAGTTCCAGTCCTACAACTATAATACTAGCCTTTACTTGGAAAAAAATAGTGAGGAGGAAACTATTTCCTCTTCAGAAGTCTGTGAACAGCTCTAGAGTAATAGTAGCATATGTTATTATAGCAATCAATATTTCCAAATCCTACCAACTTTGTAAATGGCATACATTTAGGTATTTCAGTGTGGCTCTGAGCCTGCTATATCCCTATCTTATTCATGTTGCCATAGAGGGATTTTGATAGAAATCATCAAGTCATGTGATGACTAATTGGTCAGTTAGTCAATAATTATTTATGAACCACTATATTAAGTGTTAGGGTACAAAGGAAAGCAAAAGCCAATATGTGCCTTAAGAGGCTTACTATTCTAATAGAGGAGAGACAGCATGCGAACAACTATATAAAAACAAACTATAGCATAACCCAGATGGTGGAGTACAGGCGGCAACTCAGCTGAACTCTCTGAACATTCCTCTCCAAACAACTTTAAAATAATGACTCAAATTTAATTCTTGAGTGGCAGAGTAAAAAAAATTCAGGGTGAGACATTTTCCCAGCCTAAGACAACTTGGGAGATTGGCAAGAGAGATCTGTGATACTAGAGTGGAGGATTGCCCACAGCACAGCACATGCCCAGAAACACCAGTGTCAGGCCTCACAGGTAGACTGCAACAATGGCAACAGTAGGTTCAATAGTTGTCATCACAGAGAAAGTAAGGGGGTTAGATAACTAGTCAGAAAGAGATTATAGACTTTTTCTGGCACTAGGTATATGACTCTGCTGCAATGCCTATATGCAGTCATGGATCACAGATCCAGGAAAAAGAGAAGAAGTAGTGCTTGGGACCACAGTGGAACTAAGGCCTTGGTCACACTACTGGGGCAGAGAAGAATGTTTGTGATCACTCACATGGGAACAAAGGCCCCAGTCTTAGTTCCAAGGCAGGAAAGGACTTTAATACTTGTGGCTGCAAGAGAACAGAGACCTATGTCATGACACTAACAGTTGTGGTGGAAGGGGATAAGCTCCCTTTCTGGGTTAAGACCAGAGTCCAGGGCAGGAGAGCAGTAATCACACCTTTCCTCAGATCACACTATTTTGGAAGAAGGAACAAATTGCATACACTCAGAACCATATTCTAGAGGGCAAAGAAAGTAGGACTACAATCACAAATCACTTACCTGGCAAAATTAAACATAATACAATGAGGGGAAATGGTCATTTAAAGAAATACATTTCAAGTTTTCTTAAGGAGAAGACCAGAAACAAATGAAAAATTTGACTTCCAATATCAAGACGCAACAAAAGCATAAACAGGTAAAGGAGGAATAGAAAACATAAGGGATCCAAAGGAACTGAACTATTTGCTTGTTTACATGAAAATATGATACTTGTAATTCTTGCAAACTGCGTAATTAATAGTGTAGCTGAAAGGAATATACATAGAGTGTAATGGTACAAGGTTAATGGGAAGGAATTACATAAAAACATTAAGGGATGAGAAAGAGACGTACAATGCATGCCGAGGGGAAGTGAGAGGAAGAATGGAATAAGTTATTTTACATAAAGAGGCACTAAGAACCTATTACAGTGGAGGGTACAATGGGAGGGTGAGTGATGAGCATCACTTGAACGTTACTCTCATTGGTATTGGCACAAAAAGGGAATAAAACACACAGTCAGTTGAGTAGAAAAAAATATATTACCAATCGGAAGTAAAAGAGGAGGAGATCAAGTAAAGGGGGGTGAGGACTGACAGAAGGGAGGGCAGATGAGGGGAGATAGTGGACAGAAGCAAAACACTGGTGAGGAGGTAAAAGGTGAAAAGATCAAGAGGATAAACAGGAGAAAGAATAGGATGGAAGAAAATATACTAGCAGTAAAAATAACTTTGAATGTGAATGGGATGAAGTCTCCCATAAAACAGAAGCAGATAGCAGATGGATCAAAAAACAGAATTCTGCAATATGCTGCTTACAAGGAAGACATGTGTAGTAGAAAGACACACAGAGCAAAGGTAAAAGACTGGAACCAAATTTATTATTCTTCAGCTGAAGTAAAAAAAAAAATAAAGGTAGCAATCCTGATCTCAGACATAAAAATAGTGAAAATAGATTGAAGTTAGAAATAAGGAAGGAAGTTACACCTTTCTCAAATTGATATTGAACCAATACCAATACTAAACATATTTGCACCAAGTGGTACAGCATCCAAATTCATAAAGGAAAAGCAAAGTGAGTTGTAAGAATAAATACCCAAGAAAATTATAATAGTGAGGAATATAAACTATCCCCTCTTAGAATTCAATAAATGCACCCAAAAACTAAATGAGAAAGAAACTTAGGAGATAAATTGAATATTAGAAAAGTTAGATATGACAGACCTTTGGAGAAAAGTGAATGGGAACAGAAAGGAATATGTACATGTGTGTGCACAGACATATGTATATATGTATACACATGCATATAACTAAGTTTGTATTCATGTATGTTTATACATACGTGTGTATATGTATGCATATATGGGTGTATTCATGTGTATATATGTGTGTGCTTGTATATGTATGTGTGTATATATACACATATACACCCATTCTATAATATATGTGTATACATATATACATATATACATCTATTCACATTTGAAAAGGCAAGGAAAAAATTTCAGACAAGTCAGTGTAACACAGATGGGATGAAGTAAAATGACTTTTGTCTGATGTTTTACAATTTCTAGAGTAGAAACTACAATCTAAGTCTTTCCCCTTATTCATTGCCTAGTGGGTACTATTTCTTTTTTTCCATTATATTACTCCAGTGCTTTCAAACTCAAAGAACAAGGTCTACTAGTTGATACATAACGATTCTTGTAGGCCACAAATTGACTTACTTTTAAAATGTTATGCATATATACATTACATTTTTATTTTTTTCTCTGAGTGAAGTGACAAAATATTTATTTTTTTCTAACTAAATTTATTTCCAGTTTTCAACACTCACTTCCACAAAATTTCGAATTTCAAATTTTCTCCCCATCTCCCCCTACCCACATCCCAGGACAGAGTGTATTCTCATTACCCCTTCCTTCAATCTGTCCTCTGTTATATTAACCACCTCCCTGTCCCTTCCCTTCTATTTTTCCTATGGGGCAAGATAAATTTTTATACCATATTGCCTATATATCTTACTTCCTAGTTGCATGGAAAAAAGATTTTTAACTTTCTTTTCTAAAGCTTGGCGATTGACATTCTCTCCTCTCCCCGCTCCCCACCCACCCTCCTTGAAAAGGCAACCAATTCAATACAGATTATTCATGTGTAGTCATGCATGAATAACAGTCCTGTTGTGAAAGACTAACTATATTTTACTCTATCCTGTCCTGCTCTATATTTATTCTATTCTCTCCTTTGAACTCTCCCTCCAAAAATGTGATTGCTTCTGATTACCCTTTCTCCCAATCTTCCATCCCTTCTGTTATGTTCCTGATCTTACCCTTTCCACTTCCACTTTCCCCACCAGCGATTTTCTATAAGATAAACTTCCATACCCAGTTGAGTGTGTTACTCTTTCCTAAAGCCAAATATGATGAAAGTAAGACTCACGTATTTCCTCTCCCCTTTCCCTCTTCTCCTCCATTGTAAAAGCTCTTTCTTGCCTCTTTAAATGACATGATTTGTTATATTCCATATCTTTCTCTTTCTCTCAGTACATTCTTCTCAAAATTTAATTTTACTTTTGAGATGTCATCCCTTCATATTCAGCTCACTTGGTTCTCTCTCTCTCTCTCTCTCTCTCTCTCTCTCTCTCTCTCTCTCTATATATATATATATATATATATATATATATGTGTGTGTGTGTGTGTGTGTGTGTGTGTGCGCATATATATAAAATGTATGTATATATGTACACATATATATGTGTACATATACACATATATGTATAGGCGTATACATATATGTGTTTGTGTGTCTTCCCTAAAACTCTCCTACTACTGAGAAAGGCTTCATGAGTTACAAATATCATCTTTTCATGTAGGAATGTAAACGGTTCAATTTTATGTTTTCTCTTTCCTGTTTACCTTTTTATGTTCCCTTGATTCTTGTATTTGAAAATCAAATTTTCTATTCTACTCTGGTCTTTTCAGCAAAAATGCTTGGAAGTCAACTATTTCACTAAATGTCCTTTTTTTCCCCTGAAGTATTATACTCAGTTTTAGTGGGTAGGTGATTCTTGGTTTTAGTCATAGCTCCTTTGACTTGCAGAATATCATATTCTAAGCCCTCTGATCCCTTAGCACAGAAGCTGATAAATCTTGAGTTATCCTGATTATTTTTCCACAATAATTAAACTGTTTTTTTCTGACTGACTGTAATATTTTCTCCTTGATCTGAGAACTATGGAATTTGGCTACAATAATCCTAAGAGTTCTCCTTTTGGGATCTCTTTCAGGAAGTATAAGTTGGATTCTTATCATTTCTATTTTACCCTCTGGTTCTAGAATATCAGGACAATTTTCCTTGATAATTTCTTGAAAGATAATATCTAAGGTCCTTTTATGGTCATGATTTTCAGATAATTCAATTATTTTAAAATTATTTATCCTGGATTTATTTTTCAGGTCAGTTGTTTTATCAATATTTTTAAATTTTTTTTTTGATTTCTCATAAAGTCATTAGCTTCCAACTTCTCCATTCTAATTTTTTAAAGGATTATTTTCTTCAGTGAGCTTTGGACCTCTTTTTCCAGTTGGCCCATTCTGCTTTTTAAGGCATTCTTCAACTAATTGACTTTTTGAACCTCTTTTAACATTTATGTTAGTGTGATTTAAAAGTGTTATTTTCTTCATTATTTTTTGTGTCATCTTTAGCAAACTGCTGAATCATTTTTAAATTATTTTTCTTGCATCACTCTCATTTCTTTTCCCAATTTTTCCTCTACTTCTCTTACTTGATTTTCAAAATCTTTTTTGAATTCTTCCAGGTCCTGAGATCAACTCCTATTTTTCTTGTTGTTTTTGGATGCAGGAGCCTTAAATTTGTTGTCTTCTTCTGATTGCATGACTTGATCTTTCTTGTCACCAATGGCCTAAGAAAATATGTTTTCACCAAGACAGTATGAATCTATTTTCTATCTTTTTCTCCCATTTGCTGTTCCTCCCAGCCAGTCTCTTGACCCTTGAGCTCTTTATTAAATGGAGGACTCCAGAAGCAGTTTCCCATCCAATTACCATATCTTTGAGCTCCTCATTAAGTGGATGGCTGTAGAAGTAACCACTGCTTTGACAATCTCTGCCACTGCCTGGGGCTTGGGCTTGGACTGGATCATGTTCCCTTCTCATTCAGGTGGGAGACCCTTCCCACTACTAACCTTCAAAGATGTTTTTGGTATTTGTGAATTCAGAAGTCTGGAAACCACCACAGCCACCAGGAATTCAGTGCACTAAGGACTGCTCTGCTCCCAGTCTAGTGTGACAGATCCTTCCTGTTGACCTTTCAGACTGTATTGGTCTGGTACTTTGCTTCAGTGTATCATTTTGTGGCTTCTGTTGCTCTAGAATTTGTTTAGAGTCAGTTTTGAAGGTTTTTTTGGGAGAGCTCATATAGGCCCTTGCTTCTACTCAGCTATCTTGGCTCCTCCTCCCTACATTTTTATTTATTTTGTTAAATAATTCTCAATTGCCTTTTAATCTTATTGGGATCCACTTGAGAGTGTTGTGGCAGCATAAAACCCACCCACATGTTTAATACCTCTGGCTTGAGAATACCTCTGAGTCCACACTCTCTGAAATATGCGTTGACAATACTAGGGATGCTGAATCTGAAGAAGTATATTAGAGAGATGTCATAATTGTTTGGTGTATATGAAGGACGATCCTATGTAAAAGAATCAATTGGATTTCTTTTGTTTGGCTGCAAAGGATAGAACTAGTAATGATGGATGAAAGTTACTCAAAAGTAAATTTACCTTTTACCAAAATAAACGAAAACAAACAAAAACCTCAAATCACTTCCTAATAAATTGTGTTATTCCGAAGTTAAATAGGAAGTCTTAGGAAGTGGTAACAATCTTGTCACCAATAGTCTTTTCCTTTCCCTTAATTGTGTCTTATTTTTCTCCATTGCTTATAAAAATAATTTTCAACATTCATTTTTGTAAGTGATTGCTAATGCAGTAGCTACAATATCCTGCATAATCTGGACAGTGGGTTCTATGATATTTAAATTGTTTCTTTCTGGCTTCTTGCAGTATTTTCTCTTTGTTCTCTTAATTTTGGAATTTGGTTGCAATATTCCTTGTCATTTTCATTTTGGGATCTTTCAAGTGGTGATCAATGGATTTTTTCCATGATTATTTTATCTTCTGGTTCTAAGACCTCAGGGCAGTTTTTTCTTGATAATTTTCTGAAAGATGTTATACAGGCTTTTGTCTTCACCATGATTTTTAGGTAGAACAATATGTTTTTTAATGTCTCTCCTAGATCTATTTCTCAGATAACTTGTTTTTACCAATGAGGTATTTTATATTTTCTTCTTTTTAAAATTTTTTTTGTTTCTGTTTGATTGATTCTTGGTATGTCACTGTCATTAATCATTAGATTACATTTGTCCTAATCTAATTTTTAGCAAATGGTTTTCTTCTATTAGATTTCATACCTCTTTTTCCATTTGGCCAATTTTAATTTTTAAGAATTTCTTCTCTTCAGTGAATTTTTGTGCCTTTTTTTCCCATTTGGATAATTTTATTTTTTAAGGATATTTTTTCCTACAGCCAAGGTTTGTCCTTCCTTTTCTAAGTTATTTACTCTCTCTTGCATAATTCTCATTTCTTTTCCTAATTTTTCTTCTACCTCTCTAATTTGACTTTTAAAATCCTTCTTGAGCTCTTCCAAGAAGATTTTTTAGACTCAAGACCAGCTCACATTCCCCTTTGATGTTTTAGATGTGGGTGTGTGGACAATGTTGTTCTCTTTTGAATTTGTGCCTTAATCTTCCTTGTTCCTACAATAATAAGCTATGGTCATTGTTCATTTCTGCTTTATGCTGATGGTGTTTGTCTAATTCCTGGATTTTAGAGTTTAGCTCTTCTGTAGTGCAAGGGGCACTGATTCAAGCTTCTTGTGGTAGCAGTCTGGGACCTGGTCACAGGTTTTGTGTACTGGGGTCACAGGTACTGGCAGCTGGAGACTATAGGGGTCTAGAAGCCTATCTGATCTTGAGCTGTGGTCAATAACACTGGAAATCTTGAGTGGGAAAAGTCTGGCCCCTGGAAGATGCTTGAATGTTTGTTTGGCTGCTGGAGGGCATCTGCCAGTCTAGAGTGATGCCTCCTGGCATAGTGCATCCTGGAGTGATAATGAAACACCAGGAGATTTTGTTCCCAGAGAACACTAATGCATGTGGTGGTTTCCTAAACTGGTAACTACTAGTTCCCAGCCCTGTGCTAAGGCACTTTGGAGTACCAGTGTTAGCACTTGCCTGCTCCTCCACACTGGGACTCAGGATCTCCCCCTGGTTTGCTAAGTTGGGGCTTGCCACTAGCTTGCTGGGACATCTCCCATCCCATACTCCTTCCTTCCCTCAGGGTGAGATGGGCCTTTCCCTTTAATCCCCCAAACTTCACAGACTACAAGACTATTGCAACTTATTTTTCTGCTGGCTCAGCTGTTTCTGAGTTTTTACTGGGTCAATATTTTCTGTTCTTTCAGGTCATTAAGAGAGGTTGACACTGACCAACTTCTTACTCCACCACCTTGGTTCCAGATGTCAATAGTTTTTGTTTCTATGAACCATATGAAAAACTTTGCAATTGATTTTGAATTTTACTTGCCTAATGTTGTATTTATCACTTTTCTATTTTTATAAGTATCATATAATTTTGATAATTAATGCTTTCTAATACAATTTGAGATCTGATCCTACTAGTTGCACTTCATGCCTTCTTTCCCCATCTCATTATTTCCTTTGGATTTTTTAAAGATTTGTTGCCTTAAATGAATTTTATTATAAATTTGTTGACTGTTTTAAAATAATTGTTTATGGTTTGATTAAAATGACAATATGAATTAAGGCATTATTATAATTTTTATTATGTTGATATGGTCCAAACATGAACAATCAAGTCCCTCACAATTACTTAAGTCTTTGTTTTTGTAGAGTGGTTTGCAATTGTGTTCATATTTGTCCTGAGTATGATTTGGTAGATGATTTTCTGACTATTTTGTACATGCTATAATTCTTTTGAATGAAATTTATTTTCTATCTCTTCTTGCTGTGGTTAGTCAGTACATGTGAAAGTTGAGAATTGTAGTGAATATATTTTAAAACTCTAAAATAAGGATAAGGAGAATCAAAAGAATGAAGATAATAAGGAAAAGAATTTGCTTTAGATGAAGAATAGGGATTTCACTCAAATGCCTGAAAGGAAAGAGTAGAAGGGGGGACGGAGCCAAGATGGCGGAGTAGAAAGACTCACATTTGCTAGCTCCTAACCCACAGCCCATGGAATCCCTCTAAAAAGAACTCCTGACAAATTCTGGAACAGTGGAAGCTGCGCAGCAACACAGTGAAGGAGATTTCCGTTGCAGAGAGCCCTGAAAAACCCACCGCAAAGGTACCTCGGAAGGGAGCAGAGTCCTGTCCTGCCGAGCGCTCCCCTCCCCCGCCCTGGCCACGCGGCACTGAGAGGAGCGAGCAGACCCAAGCAGGCATCAGGGACCTGAATCTCCGGCAGCTGCGAAGGTCCCTCCACCCACAGACGCACAGGTCAGTGAGAGAGACTGACTGAGAGGGGAGCGGGGCATCTCCGAGACTCGGACCCCCTCAGGAGGCAGAGGCAGCTCTGCCAGAGACTCCCGGGGCGGGCAGGGGCTCCACGGCGTCGCCCTTGCAAGAGATCTCTGCATAAACCCCCTGAGGGAACTGAGCCTGAGAGGCGGCCCTGCCCCCACCTGAGAACCAGCAGATAAGCTCCCATTGAAGAGCAGTCAGGCCTGCCGCCAAAAGCCCTGAGGCTGGGGAGCAGCCTTTGAATCTCAGACCCCAAGCACTAGCTGGGCAGGCCTAGGCCAGGGGTGGAGAGGACTCTCAGAAGTCAAGTAACTGGCTGGGAAAATGCTGAGAAAAGGGAAAAAAACTAAGACCATAGAAGGTTATTTTCTTGGTGACCAGAGGATTGCGCCATTCCTCTCTGAGGACGAAGAGATATGCTTACCATCAGGTAAAGACATAGGAGTCAAGGCCTCTGTATC
>JAQQSK010010424.1:0-12692 GCA_028658325.1 Potorous gilbertii | reverse complement strand
AATAAATTGGACAATTTATTCATTTTCCAATTAAATTAATTTTTAAAATTTAATTTAAATATAAGGGTTGCTTTTGATCAGAGAAAGGCCTCTTCTTCATCAGAGACTGAAAATAAAGGATAAGGGAATGGACTGCTGCTATTCCACTTGTGTCTGACTCTTTGTGACTCCATTGGGGGTTTTCTTGGCAAAGATACTGGAGTGGTGTGCTGTTTCCTTCTCCACTCATTTTACAGATGAGAAAATTGAGGCAAGCAAGGTTAAGTGACTTGCCCAGGTTCACAGAGTTAGTAAGTATCTGAGGCCAGATCTGAACCCTGGAAGAAGAGTCTTTAGTCTGGTTTTCTATACAGCACATCACCTAGCTGCCCAGGGAGCTCAAGTTAAGAGATCTCTATTTTCTCAATAAGATATGGGGTAATATCCTTAGCTGAAAGAGGTTGGAAAGGGATCTGATGTAGGAGACTTAAGGAGATAGTCATTGTATAGAATAGCCATTGTAGGGAGTATGATGGAGAATCAGTTAGATAAGAGAAAAAGGTTACCTTGCTCCAGTGAGGACCCAAATGACATCACAGGACACAAATTTGTAGCAACTAGTTCACTTGGTTGAATGACTTCCTATAGCACTGTTCAGAGACTGGTAATGACAGTAATTCAGATGTGCCGTTGGGAAGGCATAAGCCTTGGCCACATCATTCAATAACCACACATTCTGGATAGTTTAGGACAAGGGACTCAAGAGTTTTGTTATTTTTAAATTGTGTCTGACTCTTGGGGACCCCATTTGGGGTTTTCTTGACAAAGATACTGTAACGGTTGGTCATTTCGTTCTCCAGTTCATTTTATAGATGAGGAAATTGAGGCAAACAGAGTTAAGTGACTCTGCCAGGGTCACATAGCTGGAAAGTGTCTGAGGTCAGTTTTGAACTCAGGAAGATGAGTCTTCCAGACTCCAGTCAGATGCTCTATCCACTGGGACACTTGGCTGTCTCAATTCAAAAGTAGAGGACAGCACTATGTTGAACTGGCTAATTTTATAGGGTCAAGACTGGGAAAGGAAGAAAGGAAAACCAGAGTAGAACCTATGATCTGGAAAACAGTGAAGGGTTAATGTTACATTTTTATTACTTTTAATAATTTGAAAAGTGGATGTTGTTTTAGAGTGCTCTTAAAAATGTCCTGAAGAGGCAGTCAGGGGACACAGCATCCAGTGTGCTTGACTTGGAGTTAGAAAGATCCGATTATTAGATGCCTCTAATACTGACTGTGTGGCCCTGCAGTTTCAGCTTCCCCATTTATAAGATGAGGTAATAATAGTATCTACTTTACAGAATTTTTGTAAGGTTCAAACAAAATGGTATACTTAAAGCAATTACGAAACTTAATGAATTATAATTTTTTTTAAAGTTTGGACTCCCCCCAATATAATCAAGTTTATGATAACACATCACCTTATGTGTTGATATTTCAAGGCTATCTTAAAGATCTTGTATTTAAAAGTTAAGAATATATTTTGCTGGGAAAGGTAAAGAAAGAAAGAAAACAGTTTCTGAACTTTGTTTTCAATAAAAGTGTTACCTTAATATAATAGGTTATTTCATTTTATACATAGTAGTTGGGGAATAAGTTGTTTTGTTTGAATATGAAATAGAAAAAGATGACCAATTCCCAAAGAATTAACATATAACAGAATATACACTAGAACTGTATATTACAACTTCTAATCTTTTTTTGATGGTTCAGAAGGAACTGTGAGAGCTTAGAACACTTTAAGTTCATTATTGCAAATAAGCATCATCATTGTGCCTTCTTTCTAGTTCTAATTAATTTTGAGCCTGCAGCAAGAATACACAATTGAATTTCTTAATCCTAATGGCATGGCACACTTGAGGGAGTAGATGAAGATTTTATGTTTTACCATGTCCCTCAATTTTGCACATACACTGCAAGTCCTTTGAATGAATGAATAAATGAATGAATAAATAAACAAAATAAAAAATCACTTGGCATACAAATTGTAAAAAGCAAAATTAAGCATTATTTATGCAAATAAGGTGTTGCTTTAATGTGTAAATATATAAGCCTGTAGCATCATGAAAATTTGCTCTATGTTATATTTTATAGGCAGCTATGTGGCAGTAGATAGAGTGCTGGGCCTGAAGTCAGGAAGACATCTTCCTGAGTTCAAATCTGACCTCAAACACTTACTATCTGTGGAGAATTCAATTAACTTTGTTTGCCTCATTTTCCTAATCTGTCAAATGAGCTGGAGAAGGAAACAGAGAACCACTCAGTATCTTCGTTAAGAAAACCCCAAATGGGGTCACAGAGTCGGGCATGACTGAAATGATTGAACAACATACTTTTATAATTTCATTAAAGCTATTTTATTTACTGGCAACCACTAGATGCCAGTTAGAAATTTTTTCCAAAGATTGGCTTAAGAAGATTAGTGTTTTGCTATTTAGAAAGTACAGTAGTCAATGGTAAGAGCATGCTTGATTTCATATGGGAGAAATCAACTAAATAGATACTAATATATATATAAAGCCTCTGCTCACTGGTAATTCTCTAAGATGAGAAGGACATGGTCATGTACTCCCTTTGGAGTTCTCTATGTCATTGAGATCACAGCTCCAATACTTGTCCACATTTATAGGGTATGCCTAATTTGTTATGGGTAGCCCCCTCATCTTTTCTATCCTGTCCAGAACATGGTCTAGCCAAGGCTCATGACTTGTCCGGTTTTCAGGAAACATGTGGTACTCTAAGTTCAGGCTCTGTGTACTGAATAGGTTTAAACATCCTACGGAAGGAAAGCTTCTAGACAAGTTGTTTATAAATGTGACACCACCCAATACAGATCTCTGTCTCACCTCCTGTAATTCCCCAGCACAATTCCTTTGAAAAAAATAAAAAAAAAACAAGAAAGAAAAGAGAAGGATTAATTTTCCTTCTTAGGTGGAAGTGAACTATTCTGATCAAGCAACTTTCCATTTACATGAGAGGGACAAATAGGAAGAGATAATTCTGAAGCTCCCCCTGTGTCCCACTCCTCTTCTCTACTGTTCATACTGGTTTAAGTAACTTGTGGAGAGTTACTATTGTAGAGATGCTGCTACAATGCAGTGGATAGAAACTATGTTTTCAGAACATTCTCCTAGTAAGTAGAATACTGTAGGTACCAAGTGAATTCATGGGGGCATGTAGGTCGCAGTAGATTTCTTGAGTTCACATCTGGCCTCAGACACTGACTAGTTGTGTGACCTTGGGCAGGTCACTTAATCCTGTTTCCCTCAATTTCCTCATCTGTAATATGAGTTGGAGAAGGAAATGACAAACCACTCTTATATCTCTGCCAAGAATACCCCAAATGGGGTCACCAAGAATCAGACATGACTAAAAAGCTACTGAACAGCCACAAAAGAGAGGCACTAGGGTATTCTGGAGCAGTTATTGTTCAGCTGTTTTTAACAGAGTAGATCTTGTTCAATTATTTTTCAGGCATGTCTAATACTTGGTGACCCCATTTGGGGTTTTCTTGGCAAAGATATTGAAGTCATTTGCTATTTTCTTCTCCAGCTCATTTTACAGATGAGAAAAATGAGGCAAATGGTAGGCTATAGAAGAGGAGTCTCATTGGGGCTTCATTATTGCTCAGTCCATGGGTTCAAGACTTTATTGATGGTGGCTTTGCTGGATAGGGTCACTGGAGTGGGGCCTTGCTGAATGGCACTGACCATTCACATGCCCAAGGAACTGCTGTCTTACAGGAGAGCAGTGGGCTGGTGCTTTGTCCCAGACTTGAAGCCTTACTTCAGTCCCTCAACTGTGAGGTTGGCTGCTACTGCTGCTCTTGGACTTCGCTCCCCTTCCACCCTAGTGAGATAGACCTTTCCTCCCTGGGCTGCTCCCAGATCAATTCTGAGGTAGCTTTCTAGATATTTGGGAGGGTTTCATAGGATTCTTTCCTCATTCCTCCATCTTGGCTTACTTTTTAATATAACATTTGCTCTTTGCGGAAAGAAGTGGTGACTTAGGAATAGGAATCACTTCCTTACCATTTCAAAAGAAGAAAGACTTTATGGGCATGAGGAATGTAGAGTTAATTAATCACTTCATATGCTGGTTTGTGGTGGTGATGGTAGATGCTTCCCTAGTGGAAGATGGAAGTTACCCATTTTGTAGATGGAAATATGCTTTTCCATATGAAAACTGGAATGGACTCAATGCAGTTGCACTTGAGACTTCTGGAGTGAGTGGCCCCCCACTCAGAAGTTAGCTCCAGGCTTCTTATTTTCACAGTTCAATGTTCCTTAATTTAAGAAGCAAAGGTTATGGGAGCACTTCAAGTATATGAGTAGATCCTTATCAGTGGGTATGAAAAGAACCAGTTATTCTTTATTTCTAATGAAAACAGGTCAAGAGGAAATGGCTTAAATTGAAGTAGGTTGAATTTGGGTTACTTATTATGCAGGATTTAAAGAGTCTTTAAGAGTTGTCTTAAAAAGATGTGAACCACTGGAATGATTTTTTTTCTTCAGAGGGGATGTTGAAATGTTTTCTGATGACTCAACCAAAGGGTGGACAGTCATCTTCCCACAACGATTTGAGTGTAATTCTACATACAGTCCAGGAAAATAGATACAATGAATTCAGCCTTTAAGATCTATATCCAAGTCATAGAACCACATATATACATATACATATACATATATATATGTATATATATATATATATATATATATATATACACATATATACACATTCAAAGGTAGATAAAGGGAGGTAACATATGTAAGACATGGACCTCCTCTATATAAACACAACAAAAAAGTTCTTTGTAACTAATAATCATTTATCTAATATTTTCTATGGGTCATCATTAGATAGCAATACCTTCTTGACTAGGAGAAAATTTTACAAACTATTATACTTTAAAAATATATCCTTTCTGTTTTATAACTGCCTACATATTTTAGTGCTTGAGTTTTTTTGTGTGAGAGACAAGATCAAATGGAATTTTCCCTTTCTTGATAAGAAACATTCCTTGATCTCTAGAACCATAAACCTACTTTACACTGTTTTCCTAAATTAAAAAAAAATTAGCTACTTTACAAAGTATAATCCAATGCTCTGGAGAAATACAGACAGACAAGAAAAACAAAACCCATTTAAAATTATTTTTATTATTGTTTTTCAATACTACTGCAAAGCTTATAGATTTACTATGCTTTGGAAATACATTATCAAGATTGGGCAAAACATCTCTTTGATAACAGCAAAAAGTATTGTGTACCTTCATTTGGCCATAACAATTTGAAGCACCATTTGCCTGGTTTAAAGAAATATCCATAGCGCACAGAAAAAGAATAAGGGACTATCACAGTCTATTTCTACATTTACTTCAGTAGTTCTGAGCCACTTTATGATGAAAAATAAAGAGTATGACCATACTTTGCTTTGCTGAGATTATCTATATTCTACCTGATCTACTTCAAATGGCTGCAATTTTGATAGTAAATTTAATGACAAACAAATTCATATTACCAACTACTTATTATGACTTCTTTCCCTTAAGATACTCCATTATCTCTTAGTGTCTCAGTTGGATCTCAGACTCAATATGTTTGAACAGAATTCATCATCTTTCCCTTTGAGTGTGTTCATCTTTGATTCCTGATTTCCATTTCTGTCAATGGCAGATAGCCACCTTGGTAAGATTGGAATCACCTCCAATTTTCTCCTTTCTCGCCCTCTACTTTCGAGAAGTACCAAGTCATGTCAACTCTAACTTGATAAAATCCCTAGAACCCATTCCCTTCTCTTCACTCATGTTTCCATTTACTTCTCACATAACTTCCTTTTCTATCTCTCCTTAACCACCTAGAATCCATTCTCTTCCATTCCTGCCTGAGTGATCTTCCTGAGACACAAGCATGACCATATCTCTCCCTTGCTCAAATATTTCCAATGATTTCCTAGTGCTTTCGTTGTTTAGTGGTTTCAGTCCTGTCTGACCCTAATCTGGGGTTTTCTTGGCAAAGGTATTAGAGTGGTTTGCCATTTCCTTCTTCAGTAGATGAAGAAACTGAGACAAACAGTGTTCTAAGAGACTTGCCCAAGGTCACACTACTAGTCAGTGTCAGGTCAGATCTGCATTCAGGAAGATGAGATTTCTATTCACTGGGCCACCTAGCTGCCCTGGTGCTAGGAGGTAACAAATACTCCCCAAGGGGACTCCAATAATAACTTGCATTTACATAGCACTGTAATGCTATGTAATGCAAATTATTTATATATACTATCTCATTTGATCCTCATAGCAATCTTTGGATAAGAGCTACAGGTATCATGATCCCAATTTAAAAGAGAGGTTAAGTAACTCAGGGTCCATCGGCTAATAACTAAAGATTTTACCAGAACTTTCTGACTCCAAATCCAACACTCTATCAACTACCTTTCCAGGCTTATCTTTTATTATACCTCTTTACATGCTCTATGTTTAAGTCAAACTGGACTATGCATATGCATAAAGTCACATTTCCTCCTGTGCCTCTGTGAATTTGCACATATCCTTCTCTCCCCCCAGCATCCAACACTTCCTCTTTATTGCTACCTCCCTGAATCCTCATTTCCTTTCAAGATTCAGTTCATTTGGCTCCTCTTCCATGAATCTTTCTCTCATCTTATTCCAGCAGTCAATATCCTTTTCTTCCTTAAATGGTCATCTTTACTTATATTTACTTACATGTTGCATCCTTCCACTAGATTTTAAGCTCTTTGAGGGGATGTACTGTTTCATTTTTGTGTTTGTATCTCCTTAAACTAACACAGTATTGTGTCATGCATGAAGTAGTTATTTAATTTTATAAAAATGTTGAATTCAACTTACTTTCTTTTGCCATTAGGAATCATTCCTTGGAAGAGGGGATGGGAGAGGTCATTTAATCTAGCCACTATCTAGAATTGTGCCCTAGAAAATGTAGTAGTTAGTTTGGGGGTTATGAGCATGGATTCCAAATGAAGGTGTCATTATGTGAAATATATTCCCTTCAGGGAAAGTCATGGTAAGTTTTCTGCTCAATTACTACAGTTATTTTAATCCAGCTACATAATATTCATACCAATCATACAAAAAAAGGGGATTTCTTTTAGATTATCTTTTTATTTATTTTTTTGGCCTTTCAGCTTAGCTTACTTAATCATGGAGCATTACATAAACATACTCCTTTACCACCTATTGCTTTTCCAGTGACTTCTTTTACTGTTTACCCTACTGACATTTCCCACATGTCACCAACTATTTCCTATAACACATTTACATCTGAGGGGAAAATGAAAAAGAAAGAAACTTTCAGCTTTGCTAGCTATAATCCCTTTGTCTCTGACTTACCTTTCCCCCTGCAGTGGATTCCTAACTCCTTTTCTCCTCATTCTTAGGCCTAGATATACAACATAGTCTGGCATATTGCAATATCTTGTCACCTCCTGCCTCAGCTTAGCTTGTAAAATCATTTTGGACATCTTTCATCTGGATAAGAGAGGGTAGTTCTAAACATAAGAAAGTATGAAGCTTTATGCATGTGTAGCATTATGGGATAGAGGCTATCTGGCTGGTCTCAGTCAGGAAGACATGGGTTCCAATTCTGCCTTTGATGCTTGATAGTTATGTGACACTGACCAAGTCTCATTATCTCTTAGTGCCCTGGGTACTTTAAAAGGGTAAACTGTATAGCAATTACTGACATGTGTTGGTAGAGAGAATTCTTATACATTTTGTGATTGGGAAGTACAATCAGAACTCTTTCTACCAGTGAAATCACAGTTTTGGACAAAAAAAATGGTTTTCTAGTATCCATTTTAAAGCTTACCATTGCTGGGAAATAGCAGAAATGTTTAACATATAGTCTTGGCTTAATGACTGATGGAATTTTCAGGAATTCTACTGGTGGTTAAACTTTGAATTAACCTTTGCAGGAATGCTTGTGTTTCTGCCCTACTACAGTCATCAGTCATGCATTATTCAGCTTTATTATTGTGAATGGGGTGTATGTTCTTGGTGGCTTCTGTGAGTGTATTCCCCAGGGAGTACCTTTCCTTCTCCCTCCCTGCCCCCCAGCTCTATGCTACAGTTAGGTGATTTGTGAAAGAGAATCTCTTATAAAATTCACTCTGGTCAATGTCAACCAAACCAAAGAAGGTTGCCAATATTGGATAGGGGATGGATCTGTGAGTTCATCAGTGTGAGCAAAGTCCTTCAACCATTGCAGATTAGCATCTTCTCTGTAATTTAAAGACTTAGAGGGGTAGTCTAAAACACCAAATACAGACATAATTCTATGAGAATTTGATCATTTCTGAAATGGGAAAAATAAAGGAAAAATGCTATTATTTCCTTCCTTTCAACAACACAAATGAGAATGACTGAAGTAAATAGTGTAATACAAAGCAATATGGTAGGCATTGTATGTACTAAGAATATTTCTATTTTAGAAATCTGAATTTTCAAGATCTATCTACAAAGTAAGTAGCTACTGAAAGATCATCTCCAGACACAATACTACTCATCCTTAAACAGTTGTCTCTGCTATAATACATGTTTGAAAACTTGAATTTATTTCAATATTATTGATATATTAGAGAACATTTTGAGTATAACTCGAATTTTGAGTTTGTTTCTATTTGATTTTTTTCCCCATGAGAAACAGTGAGAATGCCCCACTTCATGATACCTCACAAGCTGTAACCCCCTTCCAGTACTTACATCCACAAGCAAAGTTTGAGTCTTTATCAAGGCAAAGTGCTGTATTGATTATATAAATTCTGCCATTGAGGATCTGTGATTGGAGAAGGACTGCTCTCCACTATCCCCAACCCCTTTCATCATGATTTCCTCAAGCTCAAACACTGCCCCCCTTGCTAGTTTTGCCCAAAGGCAAGCAACAGTCCCAAACTGCACATGCAGCCATTATTTATGGCAGCATTTATGTATTTCTTAACTATTTTGTATGTGCAAAATTGTAGTGCTATTTTTAAGGTTTTTGTCTTTTTCTTTTAACTATGCCACTGAAGTCTTTGAGGGTTGTGCCCCAATCCCATTTTCCCCATAAGCTCTGCCATATTTATTGTGTGATTTTGCATAGCTTCAAACTTTTTGGGAACACACTTGCCATCTTATAGCAAAATTGCATGTACTGCTTAATCTAATTTTATTATGATGATATAATGACTAGAGAATTGACTTTGGGGTCAAGGAGATCTGGATTCAAGTCCTATGTCTTAAACTTACTAGTCGTGGGAACCTGGGCCAGTGACACCTTCTCAGTGCCCAGGTCTAAGGCCATAAGCTACAGAATAGTGGCCAATTTACACTGGCAGAGGAAATTTTCTCATCCAGAAATTCCCCATGCCAATAAAATCACAGGTACAGTCTATTATGTGCCATTTTGAGTCATGGTTGTGCTGTCCCAAAGAAAATTCTCAATAGAGCAAGGTGTGGGAAATGATTTTATTTAGGGAAGAAAATATAATAATATAATTTCTTTAAAAATTATATACTAAGTAAAAAGAGAGATATAGCTGAACCAAAGATCTTTCAAAGTAGATCTTTATAAGCAGAAACAAGACATAGAGAACCAGAAGAAGTCAGTGCATCATGGAGAAATCTAGGCAGGGAACATTCCAGAACAAACTGCAGCCTGATTACCAAACCATTTAGCCAGCCAAAATATGTCAAGATAGACGAAACTGCTGCCAGAAAACTATTCTTAATTGCTGTTTTGGAAGATAATTGCTCCTAGAAACTGCATCTAGTGGGAGGTCTTTAATTCAGAGGTGAAAGGGCCAACTGGACTTGGATGTGCTTCTGACTTTTCTACCTCTGCCTGGGATGATATATGAAGAAATCAAGTAATGTCCTTCAGATATGAAACGCATTTCTAAAAGTTGCTGCCATCAGCCACAACTGGGAACTTGAAGAATTAAATGAGGAAATTCATTTCACTTTAAACTATAAAAAAAATTCCTATCCATCATTTTAAAATTAATTCAAATGTCATTCCTTTCACCAAGTTTCCCTAACCTCTCTTTCCCTGTCTCAATTTCATGTGGCACCTTATTTTTTACCTCTTTAATGTAGATGATTATTAGGCAATATTTTGTATTCTAGTTATCTCTGTTTGTGTCTTTTACTCCATCAGAGAGGAAACTCCATGATGGTAGGGAAGTAGTCGCTCAGCTCCCTCAGCACCTAGCATCGTGTCTGACATGCAGAAATTTGTTCAACTGAATTGGAAAGAACTTCCAGAGGGAATGCCATGAGGATGTAGCCTGTACTGGAAGTTTCAAAGAGAAATCTTGAACAGGGAGCCATAGGAGAGTCAGCAAATAAGAGTCAGCCATCTGAATCCAGTGGCCAGATATTCATCAGGATGACTGGAGATGACCCAGGATGAGGCCATTGGAGTTAAGTGACTTGCCCAAGAAATAAGAAAAGGGGCATTTTCCCAAATCAAAAATAGCATTACATTTGTTCTGTTGTTTTTTTTTCCCCTGGCCAATAATTCATAAGGTGAACCCACCCATGCAAAATGATAGTACCTCACCATGCTCAGCTTAAAATCTTATTCTTAGAAATGCCAATAAGTCATTTCTTACTCTTCTGGCTACAATAACTGAAAATGCCTGTATTTAAGATGGCTTAACTCAATAGAATTCAGGTATGACAGTGGCATGCAAAAGAAAATTACTTTTCCTGCTTGATCAGCCCATAGCCAGAATTTGGAAGTCTTCAGTACTATCACTTCCTATTCATCTAAGTTGGGTGGGATAAAATCACAATGCTTCAATGCGTTTAAAAGCAATTCAGCACAAATTTACCAGAAAGAAAAATAAGTTCTGCTAACCTAGATCAAAGTTATCTTTTGATCCAACTGTTTGTAAGACATAACTTCAGAATACCTAGCTTTCAAAAACAATGTAATGGGATCAGGACCTACTTCTGCCTTTATTTTTAATCAGCAGTGTGACTGATTTTCAGCTAAGTCACTGTTTTTCAGAAACTTGCTTCTCTTATTTGAAAAAAAAAAAGGGAAAATTCAAACAGAATTTACCTCCCTAAAAAAGCTCTTTAGAAAAGAAAGGAATTCATACACATACTGAAAAAATACTAATAATCTTACTCAAGTTTTATAAAAAAAAACAGTGGAAAAAAATAAAATCTCTATTGGAACAATACAGTTATACTTCCTCTGATAGGACATAAGTTCCAAGAGATCAAAACTTTGTTCACTCTGTTGTCTTAAAATTCTCAGCACCTAATGCAGCGTCAGGCACATAGGAACCATTTAACAAAATGCTTCTTGGGTGACTGAGAGTTGGCCTTAGAGGGCTGTTAGAAGAAGTAAATAAGGTAATATATTCAGAAGAAGACCAGGCCATCAGAGAAGTGATGACATGACTTGCACTTGACTTTGTTTTTTGAGTGAGGGAGGGCTGTGCAGGTCACCAGCCTCACGTCTCCTCCAGAGCCATCGGAATCCAGTGACCAGATATTCATCAGGATGACTGGAGATGACCCAGGGTGAGGCCATTGGAGTTAAGTGACTTGCCCAAGGTCCTACAGTTAGTGAGTGTCAAGTGTCTGAGGTGAGATTTGAACTCAGGTCCTCCTGACTCCTGCACTGGTGCTCAATCCACTGCTCTGGGGGAAAAGTGAGACTGGTGATCCGCACAGCCCTTCCTCACTCAAAACAAAGTCAAGTGCGAGTCATGGCCTGAAAAGTGGTGAACACCACGTAAATATAAGATAGTCATTACTAAGTCAGCCTTTTCTGTCAGGATAAAGACGCTTCTGACCTCTTTAGCTTCAATGTCTCATGGTTTGTGTAGCTGCAGCTGCATTTTTTGGCTCAATAAATTCTTCATCTCTTACCAATTTAGGTGACTTTTTATTAAACTGCAGTAGTCCATGAATAACCTTATAACCCTTTGAGTCTTCTAAGTTGTATTTTCCCCTGCAGGCCTTTTATCTTTGGACTAGAGAAAAGGCCTGATAAATGTTGCTCAGAGAATTTGAAATTAAGCATTATGGATATGGCATCAATTTGGTAGAAGTTAATGTTAATGGGGGGTTTCCATAGAAATCTATTGTGCACTGTAATTTTATGCCATGAAGTTTTTATTGGGTTTTTTTTTGGTTGCTGTTCTTTTCATTTTCATTGTGGTAATCATTTGGTACATTCCTTGTCTGCTTCTGCTTGCTATTTTCTATCCATTCATAAAATGTTTCTCATTTTTCTCCGAATTCTTTATGTTACTATTGTTATAATGCAGTAATATTCCATTGCCTTCATGCATACCAATTTGTTTATCCATTCGCCAATAGATGCTAAACCATTTTCTATGAATCATGTAAATTGCTTAAGAATTACTTAATAAACAAAATGTTTTTAATAAATAGAAGTGGGTGATAGCATTAATTCAGTGGTCAGTATGGTTATCATGCTAACATCTAAACAAATATATTGAGCTTACTTAAATACCATATTGAACTAAGCACAAGCATAATATAATTGTGTAGAGAAAAAGCACCTGGGTTTGGGTTGTGGCTATGCCACTTACTGGTCATGTGAGCACCAGTGCAGGAGTCAGGAGGACCTGAGTTCAAATCTCACCTCAGACACTTG
>JAQQSK010010423.1:0-12692 GCA_028658325.1 Potorous gilbertii | reverse complement strand
TCTGGCCCTACAGGACAAAAGAGAAGATGGGGTAAGGGAAGGGAGGGATGATAGAAGAGAGGGCAGATTGGTGATATGGGTAATTAGAATGTCCAGTGTATTGGGGAGGGGGGAGGGGACAAATGGGGAGAAAATTTTGGAACCCAAAATCTTGTGAAAATGAATGTAAAAAGTTAAATAAATTTATTTTAAAAAAAAACCTGCATAGCAGGTCCTCCTGTGTATGTCGGAGTCCTTGATTTTACAGTTTCTTACCACCCTCACTATCCATCCTGTGATGTCTGCATTTCTTAGAACTGCTGGGTCTACCTGATCCTTTGGCTGAGGATATCTGGGCCATGGATCTTTGTAGACTTTTAGCCCTTTGTAGTTGCTTTAATGTTTATTGCTTTTGTTTCTAGGATGAGAATTTTTTAAAAATGCATGGTTTGTAAGCATGTTAGTCTGCTCCTATGAAGGACTGAATCCTTCTTGTCAGTATTTCATGATTAGGACTCAATTTAAAGTGACGTGATTTTCCCTAATATTCTTTCCCCTCCCTCACTCCTAGTGTATTCGCTCTCTTTCCATTTTTCTCTTAAGATTATTAAAACACAACAGAGCTACTCCTAGGTCTTGTATAATAAGACTTCCTTTATAACCCCTAATAATGATAGGGTTCATAGGAGATACAGAATTAGAAGGTAAACAGCTTATCTTTTTTTAGTGCTTGTCAGTGTTCATTTTCATTTACCTTTTTTTGTTTCTATTAACACCTCTGTTTGAACTTTACAATTTTCTACAAAGCTCTGGTCATTTCATTGATCATTTCAATACTTGGAAATCCTCTATTTCATGAAAGATTCATTTTTTTCTCTGTGGAATTATACATAAAGTCAGATTTTCAGGTAAGATATTCTTGATTAGTAAGCCTATATCCTTTGCCTTCTAGAATATTGCATTCTGAGTTTTCTGCTCCTTTATAATGATGACTGCTAAATCATATGTGATTGTGATTTGTGTCTCCTTGGTACTTAAAATCTTTCTGGCTACTTGCAGTACCTTTTCTTTAACCTTGATGATCTGGATTTTGACTATAATCTTCCTAGGAGTTTTTATTTTGGGACTTCTAATTCTACTTTGCCTTCTGGTTCTAAGAAAATGACTGATTTTTTTTCTTAGATTTCCCCAACAGGATTCAATATGGTACATTTTCTAGATCTGTTTGTAAAAGTTTTTTGGAAGGAGGGAGCTCACTATGCCTTTTTCAGTAGTTACATCATCTTGGCTATGCTTCTCCAAAAGCTTTCAAAATATAAATAATATAAAAATATAAATAATGCAGATTAGAATGAAGTATTTTTGATCACCATTGTCTTATCTGCTGTGGAGTTGTTCCAAAGATGCTTTTAGTAAACCTAAAGAAAATGAGCTAACATTCCCTCTCAACCCTGTTTCTTGCTTCTAGAATTTAAAATCATGCCTCTCCTATTGTCTCATCCTAAATCTTCCTTCAGTGTCTGGGACATCCTCAACCCAAACATCCATCATCCTGTGACCTTCTCAACCTTGAATATCCCTTTGTAAGTCCTGTCCCTTTCTCTCACTGAAGAGTTGGTACTGGGGCCTTTATACTGTGGAGGAGCCCATACTGGTCATCCTTTCCTTCCTAGCCCTATTTTTGTCTTCCAGACTTCAAAAGCCATCTTTCTCTCCAGTGATACCTTCATTTCCCCACCCCTTTTTCATATTCCTTTTGTATATTGTTATATGAGATGTTCATGGAAGACTAGTGTCTCTGGTGGGAGGGCTGGCTGAGCCCTTTTCAGGGCTATTTTTCCACCTTTGCTATTCATCTTTCATCCAACTCTCACTTGTGATCCCAAAGAGCTATATAGCATGTGCAGCAGCCACAGCCCAATAAGACCATCTGCACAGATGGCCTAACCCATGGACCTCAGGCCTGTCAGTGAGTTAGGGGAATGTCTACCCCAAGTATGTGAAAACGTCCCCAGTAGAATGTTTAGACGAAAACAATTTGTTCCATTCACCATAAAGGCAGCTGAAACGGGTGCTGTGGAGTGCTTAGAACTTGGTCAGACATAAAGATGCCAAAGTCATCCATTACAAACTAGGCCATTGCCAGTCTTTGTCTTACCCCTGGACTCTGGAAGAGAGTTGATGACTTTGTCTTTCTGCCTCACTTAAATCCAATTCATGTGCAAGTCAAGACATCACCCCATGGTATCTCTTCACAAACAAAGGATAAACATTAGGACTCAATGAAATTTAGCTAGTTCAATATGAAGGCTTAGTTCAGAGAACAGGTTAGAGTACAGAGCCAATTTCTGATCTAGTAAATTCCCAAATACACACTCCTTTACAATGCTTTGGCACTAAACCATAGGGTCAGAGCTGAAGAATAGAAGACCACCCACTGAATCTAAGAAACAGAAAACATGGCATAAAACCAGTGGGATATGAAGAAGTCACCGAGGCCAGTGTGAAAAATACATGCTACTCTGTGTCACCTTGGTGCTATTTCCTCCATCCTGTGGCTACTAAACTCCTACACTTTATTTCCCTAATTCTTGTGATTCAACATCACTGTCAAGTTACGAACCTCCTTCCCTGGCCACAGCTGTCTGATTAGCTCAGCTCTCTCTTAATCCTTCTCCTTTGCTCTTTCTCCATTTGAAAACCCTCTGGAATTTCTAGTCTCTTATTAGCTTAACTTCTAGAATTCTCATTCATTTTTTTCTACCATTTCATGCTCTTGGGAGTCTTTACCCACCCTTTAACAAAAGGAAGTCCTTCATCCATGTGTCAATATGTTGAATCAAAAGGAAGAAAACATATTTTTCCATCATTTCCATCACCATTTCTAGAACCTCCATCATACATAATCATTTAGTATCTCTTCTCCTTTTAGGTTGGCTACATCAAAAATTTATCTTGGATCTTCAAAGGCTTATATTTACCTTGGTTGTATGTACCATCTGTCAATATAACTGAGGCTAGATCAACCCCTAACCCCTCTCCATCTGCCACCCACAAACACACTCATATCTCTCCCATCTTTCAAAAAAATTCACAACCCTGCTGTCCTCAACCTATCATCCTCTATTGCTCCTCCATTTCATAGCTAAACTCCTAGAAAAAACTCTGTACATTCTTTACTTCTTCAGTTCCTTCTTTCTTTCAAACTCTTCTCTCATTTTTCAATAACTTGCCAACTAGTAGCTGACCACATTCAATTGATATTACCCTGTCCAAAATGACCTCTCCCTTGATTGCCAAGGTCAATGGTCTTATCTCTGTCTTTATCCTGTTTGAGCTCTCTAGCATTCAACACTATTGACCACTCTTTTTTACCTTTCTTCTCATTCTTGTTTGTCTTCCTACATAACAGACTCTTCCTAGATCATCTACATCCCATCCCCTCACTAGAAAAGGAATAACAACTACTCCAGGATTTCCTCCATGGACTCATTTTCTTGACTAGCTCTGAATGAGTCAAACTCCTAGAAAGAACTATCTGTACTTATTACTACAATTTAACTGGTAAAACTGATCACCTCAAGTTTGTCAGTGGTTTCTTTATTGATAAATGTTCAGTCCTCATTCTCACCAATCTCATCAGATAAGACACAAGGTCTTACCCAGTCAAGCATCTTACCATATATTCTGCTTTCTCTCTCTCCATTAAGAATAGTGACCTTTCAGAGACCATCTTCCCTCTTACCTCTTCTGCTCAGCTAATCAGCTCTGATCTGGGCTTCTCTTGTCTTAGGGCAGGAGGCTTAGAACTACTAATTTTTCATCACAGAACTAGAAGATGTAATTTCTATTAAAAATAGCATCAGTCCTGGGAACACTATTGATGTCCCCTGACAAATGAGGAGGAGGGGGAGGAGCCAAGATGGAGGAGTAGAAAGCTTCACATATGCTAGCTCCAAACCCACAGCCCATAAATTACCTGTAAAAAGGCACCCCCAACAAATTCTGGAGCAGTGGAAGCTGCACAACAACTGAGTGGAGGAGATTAAATTTCATCAATTATGATGTATGTAATTGACCCAAAAAGAGTGGGGGTGTGACTTCTTCATATGGCTTTTAGCAAGAGAATGCAGTGTCATTGCTGTCAAAGGAAGAAAGGCTATAGGAGGTATGATGGACTAAGAAATTAGAAAAATGCAGAAACTAGAGATTAAAGTAAGGAAAGGAAAAGCAATAAGTAGTAAGGCAGAGGACAAACTGGGGGGATGGATAGATGGATGGATAGATGGGCTTTGAATGGGGGGAGAATTTCATAGTTCAAAAATCATGTAAGTGACACAGTTATGGATAATCAAGCAAGACCTAAGGTATGACCATCCTTATGGGCAACAAAAGTAGAATGAAGCTGCAGATTGTGAGAGAGACGTAAATTGGTGACCCAAGTAGGATGAGGTCTTTTTTCTGGGATTTCAGTCTTTTTACCTCCTGGCATCTTTCCTTGGTTAATTTTCTTCTTTTTTTTCAACTTTTTTCTTTTTCTTGAGGCAATCAGAATTAAGTGACTTGTCCAGGCACACACAGCTAGTAAGTATCTGAAGCTGGATTTGAACTCAGGTCTGGTTCTCTATCTACTATATCACCTAACTGATCCTCTTGTTAACTTTCTACCCTCGGGGGTACTTGCATATAAGTGGACATATGAGGATTTGATTCATCGAAGCCTCATTTTTTCCATTTAATACTCAATAAATTCTGTCCGGGATCAATGGACTAAAGGAGATGGAGATTAAAATGGCATCTAACATCATAAACACACAGACACTTAAGTCTATGTTTATTCTCCTCCTTTAATGATTTCATATTGTCTCCTACTTTTCATGATATGAGTGCGCGCGCACACACACACACACACACATAAAATGGTTGTAATAAAAAAAAAAGTTGAAGTATTTATGCCTTAAATTTTTGTTATCCTATCCTTGGCATGGTGATAGAGGAATGATCGGTAGGGCAGGGTGAAGATGGAGAGAATCAGAAAAAAAGAAGGAAAAAGCAAACCAGGCAGAACTTCTCATGCAATTTATCATACAAAGACTTTATTTACAAGACAAGTTAAGGGGTACTGCCAATCTAATACAGCTGCCTCAAACTCTATGATACTACTGATCTAAAGAAGTCTAACTTTCTATCTTCTCAATGTATCACTCATTAGGAGGGGTCTTGAGGATCATCCAGTCTATCCCCTTATTCAATCCAGAAACTTCTTGCATAAATCATCCAATTTATATTTGAAAAACTTCAGGTCTATGGAGTTTACTACCTTATTCATTCCATTGTGGATGATGGATTGTAGTCATTGCTTTTTAGCTCTTCCACACAGCTAAAATTTGCCTCTCTGATGGATCTAGTAAGCACTTCTCACCATTAGATCAAAAACGATTAAACATTACAGAGGTTGTGAACCCGGGCGCCTGGAAGCATAGGGGTTCCCTCAAGAGAAGTCAGGAAGTCTATGAATGGAGTAGGTTTGGAGAAAACAACAAGGTACTGAGATCTATGGAACAGATCATAAGCCATCCCTGTCTGCTCATTCTTTGAGACAGACACTATTATACCCAGTGAAAAGAGGGAAGAGACTCCTACAAGTCTCTGCCAAGGAGTTACAGAACCACCCTTTGAGAACTAGTGAAATAATGGGGGGAGTTTGGAAAGAAATTCAGTGAGATTGGAAAGAAAATCTAGGGAGGTTAGGTTATTTGCCCTGAGGAGCCAGATCAGAAGATGGGAACTTGGGATCTTGCCTAAATGAGAGTGAAAGAAGAGTGGGGAAATAATAGGGAATAAACCTAGGTGTGGCTAGGTTGGATACAAGCCTCATGACTGACTAATCAAAATGGGACACATCCATCTTTCTTCTGACTAAGTGAATTCATACTCTTCTGCCCAAGCCAAACTCCCACTTTGGGAGAACTGTTGATCTAGATAAATAATGCAGATTCTATTATATTCCAGCAAATAACAAGAGCTTTCTTTCTCTCCACTTCCCTCAGGAGCAACTTCCATTCCAGTCTCCTTCACAGAGACATTAAATGTGGGGTCAAGGCAATCCTCGCCTTTTCCATTTGGAATCTTTTCCCTCTCATTTTGAAAATGGAGAAATAGCAGAACTAGAGGGTTTACTACAGGGTTAGGACCAGAAGGAGGATCATAGCTACTGGAGGGATTCAGTATAGCCAGATCCAGTCAGATAGATCCAGAGGAGAACCAGGTACATGGTCCAGTAAAGAATCTGAGCCAAAACTGGCACCAGGGACAAGAAGACGACAACTAGATAAAAGTATACTCTCATAAGGCAGAGAAGCCTTAGGTTATAAAGAGAGGTCAAGTAATACATGAGTCATAGTGAGAATAAGAGGGAAGGAAAGAAGCACAGATGGACACAAGCATATAAGAAGAGAAGATTCCATGATGAGGATGAAGAAAGCCAATCATAGTATGCAGAGACCTCTGAATCTTAAAATTTTAAAATACTGCTCAGGGACAAGAACTTCTTTGAATAGAAAACTAGACAAATGCAGAGAGAAAGTAAGGTCATGGTAGGGCAAGAAGAACTTTTCCACACCCACTCTGTCTAGTCCAGCTCAGTACCAAAATCCCTACAATTGTCTATATGTAATAAGCCAAAGGAATGAAGACTTTTTAAAAGTGCTGACCAGAATTCAGCTAAATAAAATAAAGGGAAATGAAAGATGATTGGACCTTGAACCATGGAATTCAGAAGTCAAAGGAGAAAAGAGTATTTCCTAACAGATACATGAATCCCTCTAGACACTCAGAGGGCTAATTGACAATGTTTGGAGCTAATTCCAAATTAAGAACCAAGGCCTGTCCTAAGAAATATTGTGATATAACCAAAGTTTAATTTAGACTTTAACACTAGCTCACCTCCCCCACACACACACACACACACTCCTTTTATCTTATTTTTTACATAAGCCTGTTTCTCAGTACTTTCATCTTTTATGAATTTGAATTTTGTAGTGCACCTGCCCCCCATTAAAGGAAAATTGGATAATTTGATAACCCAATGATATTAGTGCCTTAAGGTAGAATGAGATAGAAGGGCTAATTCCTTTTAATTATAGCTTTCCAGAGACAAATTTCACTTATTTGTGATCTAACCTAGAGAAACAAAGCAGTTTTTACAGATTGAGAAAAATACTAGCTCAGGCAAAGAGGTGGAGAAGGGATTGTTCCAGGTGTGAATTATCCAAAGGACAGTGAGGATGAGATCAGGCATGTGCTATGGAGATGTGAGAAATAAATCATAGACCCCCAAGGAATTGTGTCTATGTTTTAAGTAGTCTTTGAAACTTTTCTGCTAGGAGTCATATGAACTAGAGCGATCTGAAAAGAAAGTAAAACAGGTTAGACTAGAATCTTTTATGTGTCACCTTGGACACCCTTGGATGGATCCGTTCTCAGTATGATGTCTTTAAATGCATAAAATATGTAAAATTACAAAAGAAAACAATCATGCTAAAATACAGTTATTAAAATGTGAAAAAATGCATTTTTTGGTGAAGAATACCACTATGAAGAGAAGAAGGAATTTTGTAGCCGAGGTTAGATAATCACATATAGGAAGATAGATCCACAGCTTTTCCTTCCAGAGGAAGGATTATGATATGTGCCAAGACGGGGCTTGAGTTTGTTATCAAGGAAGGGAAAGAGTGCCATAATCTATGTAGTGTGACAAATTGTTTTCCTGCACTGTACTTTTTTTAAAAATTTTTTAAATTTTAGACTTGAACACTAAAACTTAATATATATAATATATATGCAAAATATATGTTATATAGATTAAATATTAATATATATTAAATATATAAGAAAAGAAAAAGAAACATTATAAATTTAAATATTAAAACAAATATAAAATAAGAAAAGAAAAAAGACTTCATGTACAGAACATGAGAGGATTAAAAATACATAGCAATAGATTTCCATTTCAATAAAGCCTACATATTAAATAGTGCATGTTGTGTTAAAAACTGTCTTTACTTCCTTGTTGGTTTTCTTTTGTTCTCTGCTGTACACTTTTTACTGTTCTTTTTTTCCCTTCCTCCCCCTCAGGCTACAATTAAGTGTGGATATATTTACATATAGATACATACATACACACACATATATGTGTGTGTATATATATATACATATATATATATACACGTATACATGAATGCATAATATATAAACATATAGTTTCCCTAACAGATTCTACTTCTAATCTTTGTTTTTATGTTTATGTATATCTCTTACTTCCTATCCCTCCTCGCTTCTCTATTTTACTTCTACCAGATACCTTGTTCTCCTATTACTTAACCTATCCCTCCTCCAAAGATTTCTCTTTTATCCTTCCATTTCTGTAAATCTAAACATCCTTTTATATGCTCCTTTGACCTGCTCTCTCATTCTCCCCTCTAAAGAAACCTCCCTTTTCCTCTCCACCTTCCCTATCCCCTTAACATTTTATTTCTTTCTAAATTTAGAAGACTTTTATCCTCTTCTAGCTATATAGGTACTGTGCCTTCTTGAACCCATTCCCAATGAAAGTAGGTTTCCAGAACTACCAGACCTCCACCCCCATCTAATTCCTCTGTGTCTGTTCTTCCTTGCACCTCATTTGTATAAGATAATTTTCCTTTTTAGTTGTTATTGAATGGTTTTACTTTTTGAAGTCATATCATGCTCAGATCTACCCCAATCTTTCACTATCCAATTGCTAACAATAATCTTAGACATACACTCTACATATATAAAAAGTAAACAGTCTGTCTTTATTGATGCTACTGTAATTGGTCTTTGGTATGTACCTCATATTTCTCTTGGCTTTTATATGTCAACTCTTCCATTAAGTTCAGGTTTGTTTTTTTAAACAAAGTCCTGAAACTCTGACAAGTCATTAAATATCCATTTTTTTCATTCAGGATTATGCTTAGCTTTTTTTAAAGTTTATTTTTATTTTTTTTTATTTTAAATTATACTTAGCTTTGCTGGGTATGAGATTTTCAGCTGGAAGCCCAGTTCTTTTGTTCTTTAATATATGCTGTTCCAAGATCTGGAGTCTTTTAGTATTATCACTGCTAGGTCTTGTGTGATTTTAGTTGTGGTATCACTATATGTTTTTTTCTTGTTGCTCTTAATATTTTGTCCTTGAGCTGGGGATTTTGGAATTTGACCATAATATTCCTATGCATTTTCCTCATAGGATCTCTTTCAGGTGGTGATCAATTGATTCTTTCTATTTCTACTTCTCCCTCTTGTTCTAAGGCTTCAAGACAATTTTCTTTAATTATTTCTTGTATTATTGTATCAAGAGTCTTTTTTTGATCACAGTTTTCAGGTGGTCTGATAATTCTTATGTTTTCTCTTCTTGAGCTGTTCTCCAGATAAGTTATTTTTCTTATGAGATGTTTCACATTCTCTTCTATTTTTTAATTCTTTATATTTTGTTTTATTATTTCTTAGTCACTTGTGACTTTATTGGCCTCCCTTTGTCCAATTCTTGATTTTCAAGGAGTCATTTTCTTCCTTAAGATTCTGGACCTCATTTTCTAATTAATTGACTTTCTTTTCATAATCTCCTTGCTTTTCTTGGATTTTTTTTTTTTTAGTTCTTAGTCTCTCTCATTTGATTTTTAAAATCTTTTTTTTAAATTCTTCTATATATTTTTTGGACAGGTAGCCATTTGAGACAGAAGAGGGTTTCCTTGCTTCACTATCCTCCTCTGAGGATGAACCCCAGGTTTCTTATTCCCATAGTGTCTCTCTGTAGATGGATTTTTTCTCCTTTTCCTGTGCAATTTTCTTTTTGGTAATAGATTAATTTTTGTAATCACCTCTAGTCCTGGGGCATGGGAGATGGTACCTCTGGCCTCAGATCCTCCTTCAGTTCTCCTCTCTACCTTGATCCCAAACCAAGACCTCTAGTCTCCTGTAAGTGACCACTGTCAGCGGTGTGCCCACCCTAATACTTCTGTACTCACCAGGCCTGTGAGGCTTCTTTCTCACCTGGCCTCCTGGAAACAGAACAGCTGGGTCTGGTATTCCTTGTCAGCAAAGTTTCCCTTGATTTTTCCAGGCTCAGACACCGAATTGTCCTCACTGTTTTAGGGGTAAAAGTTCCTGTAGTTGGAGCCAAGGCAGCTTCCCAATTCAGCTAACTCCAAGGCTTGCTGCTTGCAGGTTAAGCTTACCTAGTCTGGAGGTATTTACTCTGAACAGGGAGCAAACCTCCTGCGATTTTTCTTCAGGTCTCAGATTTTCACTGGAGGACCTCTGTTCTGTCCATTCTCATTTATTTTTAGCACTCTATGTTTGCCCTGAGGCACTGTTTTATCTCTTTTGGATAGGAAAATCTTAGGTGCTTGGAATTTTCTGACCCAAGCCACCATCTTCCCAGAATCCTCACCTATACTGCACTTCTAAATAATAATATCAAAAGCAGAACAACAGCTTGGCATGGTGCACAGAATGCACAGCTTCGAGTTCAAATCCCTTCAGAAACTTAGTAAGTGACTCTAAGCCTAAAGCAACTCCTTAGGACTTAGGCAGTAAATCTAGCATAGGATCCCAACACAGGTGTTTCCTATACTGCTAAAAATCACAAATCTGTCATTTATTGTCATGATAATAGCTCAGACAACTGTGTTTCAGGCACTGTGCAAGCTGCCGAGGATGCAAAGGCAAAGAAAACTTTCCCTGCCTTCAAGGAGTTTACATTCTGCTGTGGAGTTAGGAGAGATTCAATGTGAAAGGAAGTGAGGAAATGTAAAATAGAGAACGAGCGTCACCTTAGTTGTGGGGCAGGAAGACCAGGGAGAGGAGGATAGCTTTCCACAGGCTTCGAAAAGAGCATTGAAAGGAAGTAAAGCCTATAGTAGGCAGCCAGGTGGCTCACAAATAGCGGATAAGGCATTGGATTTGGAAGCAGGAAACCTGAGTTCAAATTCTACCTCTGATATGGCTTACCTGTTTGATCCTGGGCAAGTCACTTAATTAACCTCTCTCAGACTCAATTTTTCTCATCTGTACAGTGGGGCTAATCCTACTTCCTGGTGTTGCTGTGAGTGCAAATTAAATGACATACATAAAGAGCATCTTAAACTTTAAAGCCTTGTATAAATGCTACATTACTGCTGCTGCTGTTACCATTTTTGTTTCAAAAGGTATAGATGAGGGAGAACAATCCAGGCATGAGAGATGGTCTTAGCAAAGATATAGAGGCAGAAGATGGTATGTCATGGAGGAAGAATAACATAGCATATAGGTCAGTTTGGCTGGAGTGGACAGTGTATGAAGGGGCCTATGGCCAAATCAAGCTAGGAAGGCATACTGTAAAGACATACTATAAATTGCTATAAATGCCAGATAGGAAGATTGAGTTAAGTGGCACAGGCCTAGAGTCAGGAAAAGCTCACCTTCCTGAGTTTAAATACAGCTTCATATATTTACTAGTTGTGTGACTCTGGGCAAGTCACTTAACCCTGTTTGCCTCAGTTTCCTCATCCGTCAAATAAGCTAGAGAAGGAAATGGCAAACCACTCTAAAATCTTTGCCAAGAAAATTCCAATGAAGTCACAAAGAGTCAGACACAACTGAGCAACAACAATAAATTTTTGTTATAGTGGCAATAGGGAGCTAATAATGGTTCTTGATGTGAGAATGACATGATCAGTCCTGTGCTTTAGGAATATAAATTTTGAAAGACAGCTGGGAGAGGCTGGAATAAGGGAAATTATAACAACAGTCCAGGCAAGTGGTGATAAAGGCTTGAATTAGGGCAGAAACCATAAGAATGGAGAGATTAATGGGAGAGAGGCTATGAATGAAGGTGGAATGAGCAAAACTTGACATTTGATCATGGAGTATCAGGGAGGAATCAAAGATGAGAAATATGGTGCGTCCTTGACATAAAAAGAGAAGTCAGGAAAAGGGATGATGTGAGGGGAGGCGTAGAGATGAGTTCCATTTTAAACACTGAGTTTAAGATACCAAAGTGTAGATTCCAACTGGAGGATGGCAGTTTAGAGAAGAACTAAAGAATAGATATGTAGATTTGGGAATCATTTGCATACAGATTATGATTAAAACTAACGGAAACTAATGAGGTAATTGAAAGACAGAATCTGTAGAAAGGAGGGGGACCAAGTGACTCCTGGGATACACCCACGGATGGAAGTAGGACATGAATAATTATGTAGCAGAGATTGGAAAGTATCTAGATTGTAGGACGAAAACCAAAAGAGAGCAAGGTCATGAAAACTCAGGGAGAAAAGAGTATCCAGGAAGAGACATTAATTATTAGTGTAGAATGCTGCCAAGTGATCTAAGGTGGGGACTGTAAATATGCCACTGAATTAAGTCATTAGGAGATTATTGGAGTATTAAAAGTTGCAGTTTCAATCAAAAGGTCGGGAGCCTGACTACAAGGGGCAGAGAAGTGAGTGGCATGGAAAAAAGCTGAGGCAGCAACAGACAGCCTTTTCTAGGAATTTCACAATGAAAGGGAGGAGGAACTAGGTTCCGATAAAGTATAGTTTTGTTTTTTAAGGCTAGGTTTGTTTGTAAATATCAGAAAAGGATTAAGTGGATAAAGACATTAATGATTAGAAAGGAAGAGTTGTTCCAAGTCACAAGTGGTGAGGGGCTGG
>JAQQSK010010422.1:0-12692 GCA_028658325.1 Potorous gilbertii | reverse complement strand
CCCCCTACCAATTCTTTAGGTTTGGATTAGTCACTAATTAATTTTATCCATTTTTCAAAGGCCCTTGGTTATGACAACTTATTATTTTTAATAATTTTATTACATGTTAGTAAATATTTATTACTTGCCATCTAGTAAATTAATATTCATACTTTTCTACATTTGTTGATGAAGTTTTTATGCCTTACTATCTGTTCAGTTTTTGTAAAGATACCATGTACAGAGTAATACACAGTGGTGTGCTAGAGCAAGCTCTAACCAAGTTAAGAGTCCATTAGTAAATTTTCAGTATAAGTATTTACACCTCAAAAATCACTACATATCAAGGAATGAGTTATGATTTTGCTGATTGTCTAGACTAAGAAAATGTTAATATTGCAGTTGGTGTGCATATTTTTTCACAGAGAGTCTACACCCTTTTTTTCCTTTATAAACATTGCTCCAGCTCAGCAACAACATGGCAGAAGATTCAGGGATCAAGGCAATAATTGAACAGCAATTATAGCCAAAAACAATAATAACTGGCATTTATATAACACTTTTGGGTTTGCAAAGCCAATTATCTCATTTGAGTCTTGCAATATCCCTGGTTGTATATTCTCTTCTGATCTCATTAAGCAATGTTCAGAGGCTAATCATATCTCACTTTCTAATCCCTGAGTTTTGGCCATGACTTCTGATAACCAGATGGATGTTTGGACCTCCATTCCTTCTGTCTCCTTCTTGCACTGTCCTGTCTATAGATTTTGTCAATTACATTGGTCGTAGACTTCTTGCAAATTCCAGGTGTTTAAGGTGGGTCCTACTATGACTCAGATTTGGGCTGCTTGGATACTGGATTGAGTTCTGACTCACTGGATACCAGACTGGCTCTGTCTCCTTCTGTGGTTTATGGGATGTTCCAAAGTTGTGCTGCCTGTTTTCTGGTTTGTCCCCTCCTTTTATGACACATATTTCTGTCAAGTAAGAAGATCAAATATTTACTGACTGGGGTTTCTGGGCACTTTCAGTCCCTTTTATTTTGTGCCGGTAAAATTTGGTGATAAAGTGGCGATAGCTGTGATACAGTCAATGTCTACTTTATTCATTTCTCATTTTTTTTGAGACAATAACTTACTTAAATAGACTGAGTTAGGACTACTAAGATCAAACACAGTCTCTTTTTCTATTATTTATCCTTTCTTCTATTTTGATATTTGCTTCAGTAAATAAATTTTCTGTTTGCCGATAGTTTTTTCTCATCTCATAGAGAATGGCAAATGTACAGAATGCTACTGAAACAATACCCCATGTAGAAGAGGCTGAGTAGCCTGCTGCCAAGAGTCCTGCAATGAAAGTTCCTCAGCATTTGGTATGGCAGCTACATGGTAAAGAAGTCCTTTAGTTGGCTCAAGTTGCAGAATTAGAATTGGGACATCCTTCCTTTTCTTGTCCTTGGCCATAGCTTTATTTTCTTCACCCATTCTCTTGTAGTAGATTTCTGCACTTGGTTAGATTCTGTCACTGGTGGCATTTGGTAAGAAATGATGCTGTAAGAGTAGAGGTCTTGGAGAAATAGTACAAAAATAGTTATAGCATCTCTTTTTGTGGCGGTCAAGAACTGGAAATTAAGGGGATGCCCATCGATTGGGGAATGGCTGAACAAGTTGTAGAATATGAATGTAATGACATACTATTGTGCTATAAGAAATGATGAGTAGGTGAATTTCAGAAAATCCTGGAAAGACTTATAGGAACTAATGCTGAGTGATATGAGGAGAACCTGGAGAACATTGTACAGCAATATTGTACAATGATCAACTTTGATAAACTTGACTCTTCTCAGCAATACAAAGAGCTAAGGCAATTCTATACTATCCGCATCCAGAGGAAGAATTATGGAGTCTAAATGCGGATCAAAACATATTATTTTCACCTTTTTTTTCCTCTTGTTTTTTCCCTTTTGTTCTAATTCTTCTTTTTACAACATGGCTAGCGTGGAAATATGTTTAATATGATTGTACATGTACAATCTATGTCAGTTTTCTTATGGTCTTGGGAAGAAAGGAGGAGAGAGAGGGAGGGAGAAAAAAGTTTGGAACTCAAAATCTTATGAAAGTGAATGTTGAAAACTATGTTTATATGTAATTGGAACAAAATAAAATACTGTTAAAAAAAGAATAGAGGGCTTGATTCTTTTCCCCTCCAAGGCCAATGTATGGTTGCACCAAGACAGGGCTCCATCCTTTGCTTCCAATTTGTTCTTTTGTTTAGGTGAAAGAGATTAATCTAGAGGATCTGACTTTGGGAGTTCCAAAAAAACCAGAAGAGCAAGTCTCTGGGAGTCCAGGAAATATAGTCCATGATGGATTTTGCAGCCAGCCCAATAATGATACTCTTAGAGGCATGGAATAACCCTAGGGATGGACTTTTTGAACTCAGCCCAGCTGTGGCTGAAACAAGGACTCATACAGCAATGATGCTACATTTGGATGTGAACTCTGTAGGACAAATGCTATATAGAAACTGCGCTCAGTCTGAGTCATCTCTCCTGAGAAAACAAAGTGGTATAGAGGAGGAAAGGGGAATATTGGCACTTTTGTTCTACTATATCATTGAAGTAAATTTCCCTTTGTAAAAGCTGATTGAGGTTAACCAATGTAACTACAGCACTAACTGCCAGACAGTGGTAAACTGAGCCAATGGCATTTGAGAGGACATATTCCAAATGGCTCAGAGTATACCTGAAACATTTAGTCAGATTTAGTCAGCTCAGCTCTGGGATGGTGAGTCAGAATATTCATTTAGTCAGTCAGTTCCTACATGTTTAGATACAATTCATTTTATTTTTAAATGTTGTTTGGCGCTTTCCATGTCTAGCACCTTAAAAGTACTTATAACATGTAGGTGTGAGGTCTGTGAAAAGTTTACAGGCCTTTGGCATCTATCATATCTTGATTTCAAACATTTTCCAACCAAAAATTTTTACTTCCCTTTTTGGTTTTCCTCTTAGAATTGAAATTATTGAGTATCCATATAAATGTTGTCTTAGTTAGAGGATGATGGCAAGTTTTCCATTTCTGTCTTCCTCCTGTGCGAACAATGTTGGTATATATACTAACATTATCTTTCAAGATGTCTGTTTGCTCTGAGCATCATGACCACTGCAGGACAAGATGACCAAATGTCTCATGCAATGAATTTGGGTTCATGATAAAACCAACTCTATCAACTATATTCTCCCTGTTGAGGGAAAACTTTGAATCACCCTTCCATTTACCTGGGAATTTATTTTATAGTTTAATTTATAGCAAAATGATTGATATAGATGTGGGTGGTTTTTGTCAAAGTGTGCACCAAAGTTAGAGCAGCAACAGTTAAAATCATGTTTGTAGATGGTCTAAAACTATATTATTCTTAGCAGGCTTTGTGGCTGAATCACCATCACTGTACAACTAAGGGATAACCTCTCGGTGATGGTAACCTCTCCACAGTTAGCTAGGCTAGTCCTTGGGCAGTAGATACAATACGGAACTAGAGCTGTGTATAAAGCTGTTCCAAGTTTGTATCATTCCAAGAATGATAGGTAGCATTTATATAGCAGGTTATTGTCTACGAAACACACATATTATCTCCTTTGATCCTTGCAACAAACCCTATGGGTTGGGTGCTATTATCATTCCCATTTTACAGAGGAGAAAACAGACACAGAAAGGTTAAGTGATCTGCCCAAGGAACACACCTAGTAAGTGTCTGAGAGGACTTTAACTCACCTCCTTGACTCCAAGCCCAGCACTTTATCCACTGTGCCACAACTTGGGCCTCTGGGGTCCCAGGGTGACTTCTATGACACAGTGAGGCCTCATAGTAAGATTTTAATGGAACAGGAAATCTGTTCTGAAAATCAAAGAAGCAAGTATTGTATGAAATGTAGAGAGGACAGAATTCCTGAGCCAGGCAACCTGCCAGGGAAGTATAAGTTATGCAAGATCAATGCCTACCATTTTAAGGAGTAATATTAAGGCAATATTTTGTGGGAACATTCACTGAACTTTTCTCAATACAAAACAATTCATTGCCCCCTTCATGTACTTAATATAAATTCTGTTATTCATTCTCTAAAGTAATAGTTTTTTAGAGAAGTCTTTCTTTCCCCTACACTCATGTGTAAAATCCAGCAGTATACAATATTCCCAGGATTGTGATGTGCTAAAATAATGAATAAATTTCATTTCACTGTAATTGGAATTTTACTTTATTCTCATTCACCTGAGATAAACTGTTTTTATCTCAAATTATTATTTTTTTGGTAAGTTATCATCAGTCGGTCTCAAATCACAGCATGTGCCAAGGGTGAGAAAAGAAGGAAACACAATTTAATTTTACATCTTTAGAGAGTTACAAAGACAATAGGGCAGATTCTTTTCAGTAATTTACAAAGCTCTGGAAAACAGTTGCTCAGCTCTCATTATTTGAACAAATTAACACATTTGATTTTCTTCAATATGAATGAATGTCTTATAACAATGCCCTTGGTTTAAAAGCATATTTCATTTAAACTTTTAAAAAATACGGCATTTACATAAAGCCATTACTGTTCAATTGAAAACTAAATGTTAAAAACACATTCACACAATGGCTGTCTATTTGTGGATTCAAATTGAAAGCTAGAGCAGTGAACAAGCCATTATTTTCATTAGCTAAAGACTAAAACTAGCTTGAAGTCAGGAGCAAGGGCAGTTGTACCAAGAGGTAGGCTAAGAACCTTGGGGTAAGGGTGTTCAGATGATATCTTGCCCCCAAATATCTGAATCACTGATGCCTGAAATTCCACTTTTAGTGTTTCATGTTAATAAATTCATTCAATGAATATCTATTTATTATGTGTCATGTGAAAGGTTATGTTAAACATGAAATTAAGGTTTAAGTCATGACTCCTTTGCCCTCCAGGAGTTTAAAATCTAGCTAGGGAGATGATGTATATACTCTAATAAACAACTACACATTATAATAATTATATAAAGCAGCTAGGTGGCATAGTGGATAGAGTGTGGGACCTAAAGTCAGAAAGAACCTGGGTTCAAATCCAGCCTCAGACACTTACTAGCTGTGGGACCTTGGGAAAGTCACTTAATCCTGTTTGGTCAGTTTCTTCATCTGTAATATGATCTGGAGAAGGAGATAGCAAACCATCCCAGTATCTTTGCCAAGAAAACCCCAAATGGGATCATGAAGACAGCAACAGCAATATAATTGTATAGTAAAACCACATAAAATGTCATTTGAGTGATAACACGTAAGAGTTTTAGGGGTGGAGGAGAGATCATTTCCAAGAGGGCATAATTCAACAAATGCAACTCAATAAATATTTAAGTGCCAAATGAGATAATACACACACACACACACACACACACACACACACACACACACACACACACATACATACATACATACATACATACATATATATATATATATATATATATATATATATATATATATATATATATGACTTTAAAAGCTTTAAAATGCTATATAACTGTTAGCCATCATAGTTATCATACTTATGGATAAAGACTCTACTCATGGTTTTGTTGCTACAGGTAACTGGTTAGGAAGCTTCTCTATAAATGAAGGTTAGAACCTTTTTCTGTAATTTCTTGGAGAAAAATTAAGCAACACACTTAGGATCAAAAATCCAATAAGTGTCAGAGGCAGCATGTAAATTCAGCCTCCTGTCTTCAAGGAGGTCTCTCCATCTGTTAGGACACACTGCCTCTACAGCAATACAACTCATTCTGTGTGCTGAATCTGCCATGCTTCATGAAAAGTGTCATATTTGTGTTGGGCTTTGAAAGGAGAGTTGGAATTCTGATAGAGGAATATGCAGGAGAAGGGGCATGTATTTCTTTGTATCTTGTTTTAACATGAAAATACTCCTGGAAGAGAAAACACATCAAGTCTCTACCACCTCACTAAAGTTATTATTATATATTATATATTCCATTCTATTATGTATATATTTCCAAATATGGAAAAAAAAATCCCAAATGAGGTCACGAAGAGTTGCACATGACTAAAAAATGACTGAAAGACAACAAATACTGGAAAGAATTTTGGGTCTTGGGTTCTGCTACTGACTCAGACACAAATGGCAAAGTCACTCATAATTTCTATGGGCTTCAGTATCCTTATCTATAAAATTCAGAGGTCAAGCCAACCATTCACTAAAATCACTAAAAGATAATATCCAGAAGTTAGTGTTAATAGTGTCATATGCTACAAATCAGTCCAGGGGGATGAAATCTGAATAAAGACCACTGGGCCCAGAGTGGTAATATAGGCCTATAGCTTTAGCTACCAGGAAGGCTGAGGATGGTGGGTCTTTTGAACTCAGGAATTCTGAGCTCAGTGGTCTATAACAATCAGGTGTCTACATTAAGTTTGGCATCGATATGGTAAACCACAAAGTTGTCTAAGGAAGAGTAGGCCAATCCAAGCAGAAAACAAAGCAGATTAAAACTCCTGGGCCAATCTATGGTGACTTGGGTCTGTAAGTAGCCCCTGAACTTCCAGCCTGGACAAGATGAAGATACTGAGTATTTTTCATAAAAGGTCGCTGGAATTGGTGGCTTTATAAGGATTATTGAGGAACTTTGAGAGAACAGTATTAGCAGAATTGTAAAAGTCAAAGACAGATTCCCAAGGATGGTAAGGAAAATGGAGGCATCAAATATACTTAAAAATGTTGAAAGCTTTTCTATGGAAGGGGAACATGTGGGATAATAGCTGGATGGGACAGAAGGATTGAGGGGAAAGTGAGCCTATGTCTAACATAAAGATTCACTAGAGATTTCAATTTAGCATGTTATCTATAGATTGTGCAAAACTGTGAAATAATTTGAGAGAGAAAGGTATTTAGAAGTCATCTAGTACAATCCATTCATTTTATCAATGACTAGTACCTACACAAGTGAACTGACTTGCCCAAGGTCATACGACTACCTAGTGACAGAGCCAGGATCACAGTGCCTGGGTTTCCTAACTCTCACTAGTCTTTCTAGAATACCGGGTTACAAAGTTGCAACACTAAACTTTTAGAGATAGAAGGCACCTTATGGACGAAATATAGACTTGCCAAAGTCACATAGTGAATTAATTGAAAAATAAGTAGACAAGAATCAACATTTACTCCTATTAGTCTTGTTTTGCAACAATTTGAAGCATTTCTTAGGCAACATTGTGTACTGTGGGTTTACTTCACATTTCTGTACTAGACTGTAAGTTCCATGAGGGCAGAAACTTTGTCTTAAAGATATTTTGTATATCTCAGCAACTAACATAGTGCTTTACACATAGTAGGCACTTCACCCATGTTTAATGAATGAATGAATGGACTCTCTTGAATCATACACAAGTGAGCTTTTCAATACAGTAGACTGTTCCCAAATTGTCTTTAGGTGTATTTTCCCCATGCTGTGCCCCTCTAACAGGTAGCAAAATATTATTTTTATGGTCCAACATGTATTTTTATAGATAAATGTAGAGATATAGAAGAATACAATTATTAGAATAAATTAAATCTTGCCATTGGATACCTGTAACACTTCACATTTCTCTCATTGTCTTTTCACAGAATATACTGTGCTATTTTTAACTTGTTTAGGGGTTTTATCTCCCCTGCTAGACTTTTTTGGGACCAAGTCAATCAGTTAGTCAATTAATAAGCATTTAATTAAGCATTTACTATTTGCTAGGCATTCATTGTATTAAGAAACGGGGATACAAGTACAAAGAGTGACACAATCCCTGCTCACAAGGTACTCACCTTCTAATGGCAGAGAGAGAAGTGCATAGATAAGCATATACTAAATAATACAAAGTGAATAAATAAGAATATATATTTGAATGATTTTAAAATTAATTTTTAGTTTTGAACATTCACTTCCACAAGATTTTGAGTTCCAAATTTTCTTCCCATCTCTCCACTCCCCTCACTCCAAGACAACATATCTTTTGATAAATTAGATATATTTACAAGATAGTTTGGGAGAGAAGTCACTAGCAAGTGGGGGAATTAGGAAAGGCTTCATGTAGAAGACAGTTCTTGAGTCAGGTCTCGAAGGAGAGGTGGGATCCTATGTAAGGTGGAAGTAATGAGAGAGTATCCTCCAAGCATGGGGGTGACTGATACAAAGGCATGGAGGTAAGACATGGAAGGGCCAATTTGACTGAATCTCTGAGTTCAGGAGGAGGGATTAAAGTGTAACAAAATCAGATAGGTAGGTTGGAGCCAAGTTTTATGGCTTTAAAACTTAAACAGAGAAGTTTATGTTTTAACCTTGAGGCAAAAGAAAATCACTGGAGTTGATGGGGTACCCCCGTGGTCAGATGTGTACTTAGAGGAAAATTACTTTCGCAACAGTGTTTAGGATGAACAGGATTGAGGAGAGATGTGAGGCATGAAGATCAGATAGGAGCCTAGGTTCTATGATGGCCCAAACCAAGGTGTGAGTAGAGAGAAGGGATCTGATTTGAGAGATGTCATGTAAATAGAAACAGCAAAGTTTAGCACCTAGTTGGCTACATGGGCAGAGAGAGAGTGAGGAGTACAGGCTAATGCCATGACTACGAACATGGAAGACTGGAAAAATGATGGAACTTCCAACAGAAAGAATTAAATGTCTAGAAAAGGGGACTGGGGCAGGGGAGGGGAGAAGATAATGATATCAGTTTTAGATGTGTTGAGCTTGAAACATCTCAGGGACATCAGGGACCTGAGCCCAAGCTCTGCTGTTGACAATCAGTGTGGTCTTTGGCAAGTGATTTCACCTATCTGTAAAAAGAGGAGATTGAACTAGATGACCTCGAATCTCCCTTCCACCACTACATGTCCTGCTTACCTTTGCAGCCCTTGCCATTCATAGTATATAGTGCCTTGTCCAGTGTAGATGCTTGGTAAATATTTACTGAACAAATGAATGAATGAATGAAGCATCTCTTCAAAATACTCTAATATTTTAAAAAATCGTCCAAATCACTTGTATTATAGAAACTGAGTTTGATATATTTAGACAGAGTAATTATAGTAGATATATACATACATATAATATGTATGGTATAATATATAGTATGTAATTATTGCATATACTACATATGAAATACACTATAATAATAGAACAGTACAATAATGTATTCTATGTTGCTTCCTAAGAGCTGGACTGTGGAAGGTTTTGGAAGAGGAGAAGAAACATGGTTCAGTGGAACCCGCCCCAGACAAGGATCAGGAAGCCCAGCATTTTGAGTCCCAGCTAAGCTATTTACTGTGACTTTTGGCAAGTCACTTCAAACTCATCTGAAAGATGAGGGGATTGAATGAGATGACCTTCAAGCTCCCTTCCAACTCTAAAGTTCTTTGGGTGTTTCCCAGGTTCTGAGTTCCTGCCAGCAGAGGTAAGAGAGAGGGCTCAGGGGCTGTGTGGATTGGCCTGTCTGTAGGCTTGAGAGGATAGGGAGTGAATAAAAAAGATTCTCCTTATGTCTCTCCCCTCTTGTTGGGAAAAGGCAACTGCAAATGAACCAATGCGGCATTCTCTTCCACCACTGTGAGTTGAGAGGGAGAGATAAAGTTGAAACTTTAAATAGAAGCAGCTGTTGGCTGCCTCTGCTTGGGACCTGAGGGATTTGTTGTGTACATTCAGTGGAACAATTCTATTTGACCCAATACATATTTTAAAATCCTCTTCTACTGTGCTGTTTTCAGGGTTTGGTCTTAGTTTTCTCACAGGCCATTGGAGGATCTGCATTCCCCAGCCATTGACATCATTGCAACTGGAGACATCAGGCTAAGCAGACCTAAGGTCAACCAGGCTTGTGCTCAATAAACTGAGCCAGGCATGTTTTGTTCCTATGGCTATCAAATGTCTTGGACTAGTAGCAAGGATTCTTAATCTTTTTGCTAAGATAGATGTCTTTCAGACTGGTGAAACCTATGGATCTCTTCTCAGAATAACGTTTTTAAATGCATAAAATAAACTGCATTGGATTATAAAGGAAACAAATTATATTGAAATATACTTTTCAAAATATTTCATAAAAAAATAAGTTCACAGACTCTAGATTAGGAACCTCTGATTTAGAACAAAGATAAAGAAGGATTTTAGGGACTATATAGTTAATTGTGATAGTGATTTTTCAGAAGCCAAATGCCTCTAGCTGCTAGGAATAGCAATAATTCCTCTCATGCACATAGTATTAAAAGGTTTGCAAAGTGTTCACACATACATATACATACATATGCATATATTTTCACTTTTTTATGCATATATATGTATATATATATATATTTTTGAGTCTCAAAATAGCCATGGGAGGTATAATTATTTCCATTTTTCAGATGAGGAAACTGAGCCCCAGAGAGGCTAATTGACTTCCTTAGGATCACATAGGTAAGGGTCTGAGGTGGGATTCAAACCCAGTTCCTCTGAACTCCAAGTCCAATTTCCAATCCACTACCTCTTAAGAAATATTATTAAACACTGTCACAAACCCCACCCCTATTCCCAGACACTTTAGGATAACCATGAAAGTTTTCAATTTTGCAATCAACAAACAGACCTCTTGGAAAAAAGAAAATCATGCAAAGTTGAGAGGCCAAATATTTAGCAGAACCATAACAGGACACGAGGTGATTGACGATCCAGGACAGAGTTGATGGGCACCTACTAGTGAAACACTCGTTAAAGTCCATGGTACAAAGCTATCCTTACCCTCATCTTCCCTTTTTGTAGCTCCTAGGAAGAGGAAATAAGCTTGTTCTGTCTCCTTCACTTAAAAAATTTCTTTACTTTAGAAAAATAACAAACTCATATCCTCACTTTTGTGTTCATGGCTTCTATCAAACCCTAATCTAGGAGTGGGGAACTGGTGGCCTCAAGGCACTCAAGGTCATGACATGTGGCCCTTGAACTAAATCCAAACTTTACAGAAGTTTGGATTCAGTCAAAGGGCTGCACTTAAGGACCTAAAGAGCCACATGAGGCCATGAGGCTGCAGGTTCCCCATGTCTGCCCTAGTCTTTCATCTCAAAGTGACTAACCTAGACAGGAGATGAAGCAGGTTCTCTCTCATCACAGGTTCTACCTTCTTTACCTAAACTACAGAGCACACTTGAGGGCCAAGCACAGATTGACATGAGACTGAGCTATACAGAGCCTTCTCCTGGCAGTCAAGTTGCTTGCTTCCTCCATGACACATTTAAAATCATTAGTAAATGGCTCCTACTTGGATGTTTAGGGAGCAGATTCTAGGAGGCAATGTCCCTGAACAGTTCAGGACTGACCTGGGCACTGTAAAGAATAAGACGAGGTCTTTGCTTTACAGCTCCCCTCAGAGACTATGGAAAGCTGGCAGCCACAGGAACAGCACAATCCTTGAGATCTTAAGAGAAAAACACGACTGACAACATTAAGCATCTGTTGTGGCTTTTCTCCAAGTGAAGAGCAATCATCATTGGTGTTTTTCAGTCATTTCAGTCATGTCTGACTCTTCATGGCCCCATTTGGGGTTTTCTTGGCAAAGATCCTGGAGTGATTTGCCATTTCCTTCTCCAGCTTATTTGACAGATAAGGAAACTGAGGCAAACAGGGTTAAATGACTTACTTGGGGTCACACAGCTAGTAAGTGACAGAGGCCTGGTACTCTATGCATCCATGTACCTAATGCCAATAATCTAAGATTCCTAAATGTCTGGCAAAACCCCTACCTCAATGCCTCATCTTAATTCATTTTAAAGCTTGCTTCTTGAAGGCACAAAGGCTATGCACTCAAAGTCCATTTCTAACTTTAATCACCCAAGACAGTGTGACTTTCTATCCTCCGTCATAAGATCATAGATCTAAATTTGGAAAGAAACTCAACAGTCATCTCATTCAACCCTTTCCTTTTACATAGAAGCCCCTTTCCAAAGATGGCAAGAACTGGAAAGAGGCATGGATAAGAGGAAGCTTTCAGGAATTCCCACCCCAATAACCCCACAAGAAAGAGTTTGACTTCGGAGGATGCATGTGGTCCAGGAAATGGCAAGAGATGGTGGCACCAGAGGCAACCATGTGGGGAGGAACAAAGCACAACGTGCTTTTTGACCTTGAGATAGAAACAGAATAAACAACAGAAGCTAAAGAGATAGCTTTTGAGTGTGGCTTAGTAGAACCAGGACAGGATATAGGACAGGAAATGATCCGTAGCAGAGTCAACATGAGCCTATGGGGTGAGGGGACCATTACAGCCCACAGCACAAAGTTACCCCTCCCCACTCTCAACTTCACTTTTCCATAATACCCAAGAAGAGAAATAAGCTTTCTCTCTCTCAGCAGCTTGCTAAACCAGAAATCTTTGTAAGTTTCTTTCATCAAAATACTCTTTAATCTCTGTGCTATTAAAAACCATCGTTAACTATTCAAATGTTTGTACTAATGCTTGGATGACTATGAAGAGGTTGAATGGGTTAAACCCTGAAAAGAGGGGAATCTAAAAGTACTGGGGGAGTATCTCTATAAACGTCCAGTTAGCAGCTATTGGAGCAAGATTGCTTGTGAAGGGTTCACATTCGATGCAGAGGGAGAGAGAGAAATTGTTTTCATCAGGGTTTCTCTTTGGGTATGTTAACACTGCCAAAGGCTAACTGGCTGGCCCTCAGATGGGGATCCACATTA
>JAQQSK010010421.1:0-12693 GCA_028658325.1 Potorous gilbertii | reverse complement strand
CCCCCCCCGTACCCCAGCCCCCTTTCTCTGTGGGGGAGGGCAGTGGGCACAGTGCCCAGCGGTGCCTACAAGCTCGCTGAGGACTTTCTTTGTACTCTGCTGCCCCTCGCCCTTTTGCTGTCTAGTGGCTTAGCGGTGCCCCACTCTCGGTGACCCCATTTGGGGACTTCTTGGCAAAGGTACCGGAGTGGTTTACCGTTTCCCCCTCCTCTAGACTGGAGGTCAGGGCCCCAGGACAGCAGGAATTTCAGGACAGGACTGGAGGCCCTTCCACCCGACTGGTCCCTCTCCCTCCAGGGTTTTCCCTGCCCTCTCCAATCCATCCTTTCCCCCGCTGCCACCATAGCCCTCCACTGGCATACCTCTGATGGTGTCACTCCTTGGACCAAAAACTCAAGACCTCAGCTATGCCATCGGCATCAAACATGGACTCCTCTGATGGGTGGCATTGAAGGCCCCCCTCCACTAAACTCTCCAGTCTCCCTTGCAAGCGCTTCTCTGCCTTCAGGAAGCTTCTCTTCTGATTTTCCTAAAACACTTGGGTTGAAAGGCACCTAGTTCTGTTCCCATACATGTACACGTGTATTTGTTTCCTACTTTGTGTCCTCTTTCTTTGTATCCTGTTTACCCACCCACCCCACCCCACTCCCCCCATGCAGGAGACAGCTAGGTGGTGCAGTGGATAGAGCACCAGTGCAGGAGTCAGGAGGACCTGAGTTCAAATCTCACCTCAGGCACTTGACATTCACTAGCTGTGTGACCTTGGGCAAGTCACTTCACCCCAATTGCCTCATCCTGGGTCATCTCTAGTCATCTTGATCAGTATCTGCTTATTGGATTTAGATGGCTCTGGAGGAGAAGTGAAGCTGGTGACCTGCACAGCCTTCCCTCACTCAAAACAAAGTCGTGCAAGTCATGTCATTATTTCTCTGATGATATGGTCTTCTTTGGCAACAAAGGATGAACACACATTGTTCTTGATTAATTCAAGTCACTTGAACAGAGATTTGCCAACATCTTTGGATACCTAAGGAACCAGCAGATGTCATTGCTGAGCCATCATTAGAGATCATGAAGAAAAGGAAAGGAACCACATTACTAGAAATAAACAAATATTGTCTTCAATTTAAGAAAAAAAGAAGAAAGCAACAGAGAGAGGGTGTGCAAAGTTATAGACATAGACCAATGGTCTTCTTTGGCAACAAAGGACAATACACACCATCCAACTCCTTTACCCCATACACATACATGAAGTTGGTAGGTGGTGTAATGGATAGAGTGTGGGCCCGAAGTTTGCCTCGGTTCCCTCTGCTGTAAAATGAGCTGGAGGAAAAAAATGGCAAACCACTCCACTATCTTTGCTAAGAAAACCCCAAGCAAGGTCACAGAGGGTCCAACATGACTGAACAATTACAAATGTACGTGCAGGAAAAGATCACTGCATTTACATATATATGTAAAATTATTTTCCATGATAGCCTGTGTCTCTGGCTGTATCAAATCCCATTCCAGGAACTATTTAGCCTGTCTGACTACAGCACTGTGCATTCACTAGATTGGGGGAAATAAAAAACCCATTAAATGAGAATATGGCATTTTGATTAATTATTTATTCCTCCCAGTATCCGCTGCATTAATTTTTTTTCAAGGGATAGACAGGAAGCTAATAGCTTTGATCCTCTGTCATGGCCCTGGGTGGTGCTGTTGTCTGTGTGGGGCCTATGGGTGTAGGGGCATTCATCAGGGAGCCCCTGATAAATCGATCCTGTCCCCCAAACCTTGTATACAATTACCAGATTAAAGGGTTAAATTTACATCCTGCAAATTCAGTCTGAATTGGGGCAAATCCAGTATCTTTATCCGGAGGATTGGGGGATTTAGTTAAGCAGGATCCCCTGGTACATTCTGCCGGTGGGAGAGTTCAGAAAGGCCTGGACATCTGTTGTTGTAGGAACCTCTGCTTTAAGCAATCAGGAGACTGGAGTGGTAGGCCTGTCTAACTGTAAAGTATGAAAATCTCTTTGACCTAGGGTTGCCTCCTTTGTAAGAATGAAGTACTGATACTACTTCCCTAGGGTGGTTGTGAGGCTTAAAATGAGTCTTTTAGATGAGGTTAGGCAAGGGAATCCAGAGGTCCCAAGGAGTGGGGAGTGAGTGGATGTGGATTCGTGAGAGAGCTGAGGCAGTGGGGTAAGACAAAATGCCAAGAAGAGGGCCTTGGGGGGCCCAGGGGTAGGGGAAAGATGGGATCTGAGAAGTTATGGGAAGTCTGGAGGGAAAGGAAGGAGGCCAAGGAGCTGAAAGGGAAGCCAGGTGAAGGGCTCTCTGATTGCCTTCATTCATGGCACCTGTGTGCTGCCAGGGAGCTCCTGGGCCCCAGGCCCAAGTCTTCTGCTTGTAGGAATGTGCTTCATCCATCTGGGGGGCTTCCTCCCATCTTCTCTTTTATCTTCTCTGTCTTTCTCCTCTTTCTTTCCATTCTTCTCCCTCACATCTCTCCCTTTCCTGCTGCTTTTCTCTATTTTGATTTTCCTGCTTCAGGCCCTTAGCCTCAGCTCAGCCACATTATATGTGCTTTATGTACACTTCCTCATTTGCTTTGGTTACTAGAGGCCCATCTAAGCCTGAGGAGCCTGTAGGAAGCTGCCCTTAGCCTTCTGTTGTTAGCTCCTTGAAGGCTAATCCCTCAGAGGATGTGACAGAAATTATTACACAGGGTGATGATCTTGAGTCATGGGGTTGGCAAAGGGCCTCACAAATATTATTTCATCTGTCCACACAACATCCCTGGGAGGAATTTATTATCCCCATTTTACAAATGAGGAAACTGAGGCAAAGAGAGATTCAGTGACCTAGCCAGGTCCACACAACGAGTAAGGGTCTGAGGCTGGATTTGAACTCATGTCTTACCGCCTCCAGGTCCAGTGATCTATCCACTGCACCACTCAGCTGCCTCTACATCTAAATGAATTCATCATGAATGTATGGGCTTTTGTATGATCTCTAGAGAGCCCTGGTATTGGAATGTGGGACCAGGACATCTGAGCCCTTCCTGCTAATTTTTGCTGAAAATTGATTGCAAAATGACTTGCCCCCTAGAAACCTTTGGTGGAGTCTCCTGGGCCCAAGCCTAGTATATCCAAGAGAGGCTCCCTTCCTGGAATGGGGTCTGAGCTGAGCCCTATGGGTGCCCTTGACTCAAACTAAAATGACCTTCCTCTTAATCCCACAGGTCCAATTCTGCTAGGGAGGATCCTTCTGCAGAGCAAAAATGAGTCCTCGGAGGAGATGCAGCTGACCTTCGACATTTCAGAGTTGTCCTGCCTGGCAATATTGGACTTAGGTGAGGTCAGAAGACTCCAAGAACAGCCTAGAGGGCTGTGGCCATGGAAAACTGGGCTCCAGTGCTCGAAGAGAGAGGTGAGATCTCAGAGGGGGACTAGTGGGGTGGGCCAGGGGTCTGGCTCTGCCACTTTCCTCACTGGGATCTGAGGCATCACTCAAATTCCCTTGTCCATCACAGGCACTCAAGTGCTGGAGTCACTGATCCTTTCTGGTTCTAAATGTATGATCCTGTGATTCCCACTGAAGGTTGGGGGGGGGCCACATTAGAGGCATGTAAGAGGAAGGCTCAGCCCTACAGCCCCCCAGCTTCTGTGTCCTTCCTCTCTCCATCATCCCCTTCCCACCACCACCAAGTACACAGTGTTTTGCCTCAGCTTTGCTGATTGTCTCCAGGCAGCCACCGCTATGGAGTCGAAGGTCACAAGATGCCCCTCCCTGGCCTGCTACGGGTGTAGATGGATGCCCTTTTTTCTTAGCTTCTCTGAGACAAGGTGGCACTTTTTCCAAAGAACTTTTTACTTAGAAGCTCTGGGGAGAGAAAAGTTATTGGAACACCTGATACCCCCCAGCCTCGAGGGTGGTTTTTCCATGCAAGTTTATCTGGATCTGGGCCCAGCAGATGTTGGTGGGCCCAGCTGGTGAGGACTCTCAATGCTGCCTGGGGAATCCTGTTGATTGGAGGCCCCCTCCTGGGCCCCCTTTTGTCTCCCCTCTCTCCTCCAGCGCTGGGTTTGAAGTTCACCTCTACAGGACAATGAGTTGTTAATTGGTTGATGGAAAGGAAAAAAAATCATTTATCAGCACCCTCCTGATCATAACTGACATGGAGAAGTGACACAAGGAGACAGCCCCCCCTTCCTCTTTCCTTACAGCGTGTACCTGTACGCTCTATGTACCCCATGCCTTGGGATAATGGTTTGTCCCTTTGGTCTGTGCCCAGGATGTAGTGCTGGGAACTCCCAGTATGGAAATGGCCTCTCCCGGTACAAATCTGCACTTCTTTTGCCACCTAGGGTCTTAGAGAGTTGCCCAGGGCACTGAGAAATTAAGTGATCACCCAGCCAGCAGGTACTGGACTTGAACCCAGGCTTCCTGGGGAACATCCTGCCTCTGCCTACCGATAATAGCCAGCCTCTGGAGAGTTTCATAAGGTTTGCGAAGGATAAGGGAAGTTTGGATCGGAGGAGCTGAGCTCAAAGGGATCTTCAAGCCCACTGAGTCTTGCACCCTCATTTTCCAAGGGAAACTGAGGCATAGGCAGGCCGTGTAGCCAGGAAGGGTCAGAGGGAGGATGTGGACTCAGGTCTCCTGACTTCAGCTCTAGCATTCTCTCCTTCATGCCATGGCTGCCTCAGAGACTAGGAGAAAGCAGTGTCTCCTGTCTTCCTTGAGTACTGAGATCAGTAGGTTTGGATGATGATTGCAACCGTAACTGTAACAGCTAGCGTCTTAATGGCACATTAAGGTTTGCAGAGCAAACATTTGATCCCTGGGAGGTAGGTGCTCAGTAATGAAACTGAGGCAGACAGTCACAGACAGAGTAAAGCAACTTGTCCAAGATCACATGGCTAATAAGTATCTGAGATAGGACTCCTGATTCCATGCCAGACACTCCATGCACTATATCACATAACAGCCCCTCATGGGTCACACCCTCCCCTTCCAGCCCTTTGAATCCAGGCTGAGGAGGCACTGTTCTCCACTGACTGTTCAGTGTAGCCCAGTCACTCCAGTAATAGCTGAACTGGCCATTGGACTCCAGTCTGACCAGGCCCAGAGTCACAAAGACCTGAGTTTAAATCTGGCCTCAGATACTTAGCAGCTGTGACTGTGGGAAGGGTCACTTATTGAGAAGGCCACTTAACCCCTGCTTGTCTCACTTTCCTCAGCTGTAAAATAATAACAAGACCAACCTCCCAGAATGGTTGTGAGGACCAAGTGAAATGATGAATGTTGTGTGTGTAACACGGTGCTTGGCACACAGTAGGCACTGTATAAATGTTTATCCCTTCCCCTTTCCTTCCTAAACGTTGCACCCGCCCCTCCTGAGAGTTCTGCTGCCCTGCCCTGGTGGTTCCAGGCAATCAGCTGCTGTAAACTGGGGGTTATGATATAATTATAATAATGAGATCCCGTCTAGAAAGTTGTGCCCCAAATCTCAGAGGCCTGACACTTCTAGGCTCCTGGTGCTGGAGGCATTGTCTCACCTCTTCTGGTCTTCAAAAGACCCCCTCTCTGAGGCAGGTGGACCTAGGAGGTCCAAGGCCTCAGCCCACTTCCCACAAAACATCAGTCAACAGGGGGAGGACGTGAAACGGGACACAACCTAGTTTCTAGCATTTACACAGAAGACCAGAACTCAATGAGGTATGTCTACCTCTTAGGACTCCTTCCTCCCTCCGCTCTCCTATTTGTTTCTCCCAGAAGCAACTTGACCCAGTGTAGAGGGTCCAAAGGCCTGATTACAAACCCTGCCCTCTGCCACGTGCTGACCGTGCGACCAACTGCGAACTGGTCTTCCTCTCAGTGTCCCAGGCAACTTTCTCATATTTGTTATCTTGGCCCTGCAGATACAAAAGGCCAGCTAAAAAGGTGTGGAGGATGGAGACAAGAAGAAAAGGAGGAGCTGACCTCTAGATTATGGACAGCCCAAGCCAAGGTGAGTTGGGTTTCTCTTTCTTCTGACAGTAGACATGCTCTCTTTCTGTGGCCTATATCATCTTTGCCCAACCAAAGCCTCTTTCAGGCCCTGGGGTCTGATGTATCACCTGAAAGAATATTGTTGAATTAGCAGATTTCACAGGATTCTCAGTCCAGCTCTGGAAGGTAGCTTGGAGTCTGTCTTGTCCAGTTCTCTCTGTGAGAAAGCACAGAAAGGTTCAGTGACTTCTCCAAGGTCACACAAGGTGTTACTATCAGAGGTAGGATTTGAACCCAGATTCTCTCTTAGAACTTTAGCACTAGAAAGATCACAGGGTAATCCATTACAGCTAGAAGGAACCTTAGCTATCATCTGGTCTCATTTGACACATGGAGAAACTGAGGTCCTGGTGGGTGCAGTAATTTGTTCCAAGATACCAGTGGCAGAACTGGTTCTAGGATCTCAATCTCCTGACTCCTTTCACTAAACCTAGTACCCTAGAAATTGAAGCCCTCTGTTTGCCTAGAACCCTCCCTCAACGTTGCTTCCCTTTCCACTGTCGCATATGGACTGTTCCCCAGTCTACAAGATTGTCTTATGTATTCCACTCATTAGTTCTCTGGTGTTAATCTACCATGGGCTGCCATGCATTGGAGTTGTTTCCAGTTTTAATAATTACATATCACATAGCTATAAACATATTTGTTCAAATCACTCTTTTTCCCTCTTCTAAATTATTTCCTTGATTTATTCCTAGTAGCAGGCTACCATGTCTAAGGGTATAACCAGTTTTATGATTTATGTTGACCTTTGCCAGCTCTGTTCTCCAGCAGAGTAGTTTGTACCAGTTTGCAATGCTACCAGCTATATATGAGCGTACCTATTTCCCTATAATCCTTCCAACTTTTGATTTGATCATTTTTATATACTTTCAGTGTTTTGCTGTCTACAAGGTGGTAGATACTTCTTAGTAGTTGTGTTCCTTTCCAGTTTTCTAATTGTGGAGAAGCTGAACATTATTCAGTGTTTGCTGTTTGTTTTTACTTTTTTGTGAACTAACCATCTGTATTGTTTCACTGTTCATTCAATGGATGCTTTTCTCGATTTTGACATTTTCTCTCATTCCTACAAATTCTGTGAGTTGAGCGCTCTCTGTATGACCCTAAGGGGCTTCAGCTCCCCGAGCCTTGCTTTCCTCATCTGTCAAAATGAGAAATAACATTTTACTTGCTTTTATCTGAGAACATTGTGGAAGGCACTTAGTTATCGGAATCTTTCTTGAGCAGATACTTGGAAGTTCTGTAACAGTTTAGCACTCCGGTTTGCAACTTCTGTTTGGAAATTTCGGCTGTAGTAACAGCTTATCTCATTTCACCTTTCCAACAATGCTGTGAGATGGGCACTATTCTCACACCCGTTTTACCCGTGAAGAAACTGGCGCATAAAGCAGTTAAGACTTGCCCAGGATTATGTAGCTAGTAAAAATCTGCAGTGGAATTCAAACCCGGATCTTCTTGTCTCCATCAAACACATCAACTTTTTTCTTGGTGCAATTTCTTCTATTTGTTTCCCTCTGAACATGTGGTCCAAGTATCCCAATTTTTTCCATTTAAAAATGTGTGTGAATATGTATATACAAGTGTATACCTTTGGGTTTTGTTTTTGGTCTTAGTTTTTTGGAGTTCTTGTGAATTCAACCTTCTGCTAGTGATGAGTGACTCCTAGCTTGACTTCACAGGTCCCAATTTTCCACAACCATAGAGCCCATGGACATTCACATCCTCAAGCTGTTTCAGTTCAGGGGGACCAGTCAGGGCTCACTCTCTGTTGGCAAAGTCTTGGAGAACTAGAGCTACTCTCAGATCATTCACTGTGCTTGCCTCACAAGTGCACCTATAGTGTCTGGCACTTAGTAGGTGCTTAGTAAATGTTTGTTGATTGATAGTACAAAGAAGCATTACAGTTGGCCACCAGTGCCTGTTTCCTGCAGACACAGAGGACTAATGAGAACCTGTGTCCCCTCCTTCCACTAGGGGCCGATAGCATCCCTTTCTCTATGACTCTGAGTGCCCCTTATCAGATAGCCTTGCCTGGCATATTAAATGTACCAGATGGGGGGACCTGACCCTTTGCATCATTTACTCAGCCAGTCATTGTGTGAGGCCCCATTAAGGAAGGCCACTTCGTTGATGTTTTGTCATTTATGATCTCCATTTCATTTCTGGATACAAGGTCTTCCACCATCTGTGCTGTGTTGGTGACAGATACAGCTGTCCTTTTTCCTCTGTTTAATAGCATGAAGTTTTTGTATTTAAATTGTTTGAATTTATGGTGGTATGTGATGTATGGTACTAGTTTAAACCTATTTTCCTACATTCCAGTTTTCTTAGAACACAAGGGATTGTGTGCTTTGCCTGAAGTCAGGAAGATGTGAGTTCTGATCTAGCCTCAGATACTTACTAGCTGTGTAACTTTGGGCAAGTCACTTACCCTCTGCCTCAGTTTCCTCAACTGTAAAATGTAAATAATCTCAGGATTATTATAAGGTTCAAATGAGATGATATTTATAAAGAATTTAGCATAGTCCCTAACGTATAATAGATATATTTAAAAAATCTTTTCCTTCCTCCCCTGTCTTCCCTTCCTTTCTTTCTTCCCTTTGTCCCTCCCTCCCTTGCTCACTCTCTCCCTTTTCACCAGTAAATTCCCAGACTGCCCAGCCAGGTCTCTTAATCTCCATGTTGGGCAGACAGTAAATACCTGAGAACTTCTCTACTGTGATGCCATAGGTGGTTTGACATCTGTGTTAGTGGACAGAGTTCATGTACAAAGAATTCCCAGCACTGAGAGACATGGGTAGTTTGTAGAACCAACCTTCCCATCACCAGGTTGACAGCCTTAGAATTACTGTCTTTTCACTCGACCTCATCCTGCATTTATGTTACCAAGTTAGTTACCAAATGTTGTCCATTCTCCCTTCCCGACATCTCCTCTCTGCTCACACAGCCCCATCCTGCTCCAGGCCTTTGTTACCTCCTCCCCAGCCTCCTGAAGGATTTTCTTGCCTCCTTCCAAGCCTTTTCATGGATCTCCCTGCCTTCTTGGGTCACCTTAAACCCCTCGGTCAGGCATGTGAGGGCCTTCATAACCCAGGCCTGGTCCAGCCTGCCTCTTAGACTGGTTACATATTACCACACCCCACCATGAGCTCTGGAGAGCTGGGGTGTTTGTTCTCCCATTTCTTTGTATCCCAGGGGGTTAGCCCAGTGCCCCTTGTTTGCTTAGAAAATGCATGCTTCCTTGACTGGTTGTCATCCTAAACTCTGGCCTCACTGGGCTGCTGACCTCCCACCTCTGGCCTCACATAGTCTGTCCTCCATGTCTGCAGTGTATTTCCTTTTCCCTTGCCTCCTTCCAAGTGCAACTCAAGGACATCCTCCCTATCAGACCTTCTCTGACCCCTACAGGGCCCAACTCCAAGCTCCTCAGGCTACCATGTACTGACTTGGTAAGATGTGCAGTGAATGTAGCTTGTCTGCCCAGATCCCAACCGGCTTTTAGGGAGGAACTGTTTGGTTTTTCTCTTTGTATTCTAGGGCCTAGTGCTGTGCCAAGCATGTGGTAGGTGCTTAAATAAACATTTGTTGGCTGGTCACTTGCTGTAATTTTGTATATTTTTTGCATAACCAATCTGTACACATTCTGTTCTCCCAGTAGAACGTTAGATCTTGAAGGACAGGTCTTGGTTCCTTTTTGTCCTTGTTTTCCAAGGGCCTTGTGCATAGTAGGTGCGCGTGATAAATACACTGATAAATTTTGTTTAAATTGAATTGTATTTGACATCCTTTAGGGAGTGGGGGGAGGGGCTTCCATCCAGAAGGTATTTCTGTATTATAAAATCTTGCCAGATCTTAGAGAGACCTTTCGTTGCTCTGCTTTCTAAGAACTTTTTAAAAGCATAAATCAGTACCACATTTTGTCAAAGGCTTTTCCTGCTGCTATTGATCTTTTGCCTTTCTTATTAATGCCGTTAGTTATATTAATGGTGTTCTTCCCATTGAACCATCCTTATAGGCATGTTATAAAATCAATCATTTTCAAATCTCTTGCAGCATCATTGTACACCAATATACGTTAGTGATGTCGGTCTATAATTCCCATTCCCTAACCTTTCGTGGATGGGGTCCATATTTGTGTCATAGAATGACTTTGCTCTCTCTATATTTCTGCAAGCAGTTTATCAAGCATTGGGGTTGGACTTTAATGTTTGGTCGAAGAGCCTGGGGTTTCTGTTTCCCTGGGGTGCCCACGTTCAGCCTTTCCACCTGCTGACTGCTCTTTGTGAGATGAACTTTAACCTTTTCTGTTCCTGAATTGTTCATCTAAATGTCTGAAGTATTTTTAAGAAATTCCATTTGGTTAGCTTGTAATGGGATGGAGTCATTTCTGGCAACCTTCATTTCTTCTCCTTTCATTATGAATTCCTTCTCATCATTTTTTTAACCTGGGTAATTTGATTTTCTCTTTTTTTCATTAATTACAGTAGCTAATGGCTTATTGATTTTGTTAGTCTAAAAAAAACCCAGCTCTTTTTGTTTATCCGTTCAATAGCCTTTTGGTTTTCAATTTTATTTCTTCAAGCTTCAGAATTTCTTCTTTTCTATCTATTTTGCGATTGTCAATGTGTTCTCTGTGAACTGCCGTTCTGTTCATTGTCTTTTCCATTTGTCTTTTGCTCAAAGCTGTCAATTTTCCTCTAGCAACTGCTTTAGATACCTCCCACAAATTTTGGCAGCATGTGGCCTCACTGTTATTTTCTCTAATGTAGTTATTCATTCTATGACCTGTTCTTTGAGCTACTTGTTTGCCCTATTGTAATTTAGTCTCCATCTTTTATGTATTTTTCTTTATTGAAACATAATTCCAGCGTAGATAGAGGGAGAGCCTTGGGGACAGCAAAGCCTGAGTGCAAGCGCTCCAACACATAATGTGTAGGTGAGCATGGGCACGTCTTGTGCTTTCCATGCTCCAATGCATCCGTTCTGTAAGTTAAAGGCGAATTTCTGATGTTAGTGGATGGAGCTTTTACAGTAGGAATTCCCTACACAAAGAAATCACCAGTCTAAACAAAAAAATAGATATTTTTCAGTGCCTGTGGACCTAACATTGTCTTTTCGTTATCTGTGATGCCTCCACACCTCCTCCAGCTTCCCTCCTTGTTTCTCTCCAGAATGTTCATTTGTACTATTGGCTTATCTAAAGTCATGAACACAGCTCTCACTTTACTTAATCATTTTCATTTCAGCTCATCCCATGAACTCTGTGCATATTGTTATGTGTTCTTTATACATCAAAAGTAATTGGGTTCTGTCTTTGACTCCATTTTGCAATTTTTTCTATGGACAATGTATGTTCGTTATCCGATTTGTTTTATTTCTGTGGCTGGCCAGACCAACCTGCCAGGTCTCCTTGCAGTCCACACCTCTTTCACACAGAGAGTAGCCTCTGATGGACATCCAGAGGAAGAGCTTTTCTCTGCTGACACTGGTGACACGTATGAACACTTGTCTCTTTGTGTTTGTCTTTCATTAAAACTGATACTCAAGTCACTGAACAGTTGTCTTCATGGTCACAGAAGTCATGGAATGTTGTATGATCTTAACTATATATAAGACACCTTGTCTTTGAGGTATTCCTTTACTATATTTTTTACTATATTGAAGAAAATGTTTATCTTTAATTAACAAAAATTGATTGTCCAACAATAGGTCCCATGCCCCACTTAGTCATTGTTTGGGCCTTGATTGACTCAAGGTGAATGTAAATAGAAATTGTTTGCTTTGGCCAGAAATGATGACAGTCCTCCCCTCTCAGGTTGATTTTTTCTTCCTTTTTTGATTAGGCCTTTCTCTGCCTCATTTCTTACCTAACCTTCATCACTGAATGGACATTGCCTCAGTCAAACTGATACCCGGGGAGAATCTTAGCTTAAAAAGATCAAGGTCCCTCACTGCATCCAGGGCCTTTTCCAGTCGTCAAGATCCATATCTTGCCACTGGACTCAATTGGCTCTGGAGGAGAAAATGAGGCTGTAACTTTGTACTGTCCTTCCTCATTTAAATCCAATTCACTTGCATGTCATGGCGTCACCTCCCTGATGTCGTGATCCTCTTAGAAAATGAAGGACAGACAAGAGACACTGTTCCTTTAAGGGTTTTTACTCTGTTGAACCAAATGCTTATTTTTAATTAACAAAAAGATATAGAAGGAGAAATGCAAACCCTGGGGCCCTGCTCTCTTAATTAATACCGGCTTCTCCCTGACCATTTTCTGTACTTTGTTTCATTCCCAACTCTGGCCATCTCCTGCACAGGCTCATCATTGAATGGCAACCCTTTCCTTCCCACCCCACCTGCTTCCCCACCATTCTGGATTAATAAACCATAATCAAATCATCTCTACCATTGGTCCTAGCTAGCAATCTACTCCCTTTCGGCCTTATGTGCTATCCCTGGAAACTTCTGGATCAGCTCCTCCTCCCTGGTCACTATTGTTGGTGTGTGTTATCATGTCCACTGGCATTTATAACGCCAGCTTACAGGTGTTACAGGGATTTTGTTTTTGTATTGATATCTCCAGGTCTTAGCACAATATTTAGCACACTGTACACAGTTAAATACTTTTTTTGCCTTCGCTTTTTTTTTTTT
>JAQQSK010010420.1:0-12694 GCA_028658325.1 Potorous gilbertii | reverse complement strand
CTTACACTACAGTGTGAGGAAAGTAGGGAAGAAGGGGGGGTAAGTGAGATGTGGGGGGGGATGATAGAAGGGAGAGCAAATGGGAAGAGGGAGTAATTAGAAATAAATACTTTAGGGGAGGGACAAAGTCAAAAGAGAGAATAGAATAAATAGGAAGCAGGATAGGATGGAGGGAAATATAGTTAGTCTTGCCCAACATGACTATTAAGGAAGTCTTTTGCAAAACTATACATATATAGCCTATATTGAATTGCTTGCCTTCTCAGTGGGGATGGGTGGGCAGGGAGGAAGGGAGAGAAGTTAGAACTCAAAGTTTTAGGAATGAATGTTGAGAATTCTTTTTGCATGCAACTGGGAAATAAGAAATAAAGGTAATGGGGTATAGAAATCTATCCTGCCCTACAAGAAAAGAGAGAAGATGGGGTTAAGGGAAGGGAGGGGTATGAGAGAAGGGAGGATAGATTGGGAGAAGGTGTAATCAGAATGCATGGTGTCTTGGGGTGGGGGAAGTGGAGAGATGGGGAGAAAATTTGGAACTCACAATCTTGTGAAAATGAATGTTGAAAAGTAAAAATAAATTAATTAATTAAAAAAAAAAACCCAAACAGGGTCAAAGAGTCAGACACAACTAAAAAACAACTGAACAAAAAACAAGTTTTGGTTTTTTAGGAAATATTACATAAAGATAGGCATGTGAGTTATTGTTGTTGTTCATCTTTCATTTTCAAAGACAACCAATGACATCACAAGTGATGTCTTAACTTGCTCATGATTTGGATTTAAGCGAGACAGACTTATGGAAAGTTGTTGGCCTCTCTATTCCAGGCATTGAAGACCAGTGACAAGGCAAAAGTCAAGATGACTGGTGATGGCCAGATAGAGTAAATGATGTCCTCTCATTGGCCTTTTTATATATTATTTATGATTATTTTCTTCACCTCTTTATGATACTTTTTAATATAATCCTTCAGTGTTCTTTAGATGGTCTTCCCTGCAGCACAGGTTCACTTACATTCCTATTTCAATAAATGTTTCCTGAACTGAACGTCCTCATGCATGCTAGTCTACACTTTTCCAATAAACAACAAATTAAACAGTATTTTTTAAAAGAAATTATTCTAAACTGCCTACCTTACAAATAATACATTGTAATATATAGCATTACTCACGGAGATGTGGATTAAGAATCCTCTTTAATTGTTCTCCTTTGGGTGCACTGTATATTATTTCAGTTAATCTACGAAAAAAATAAGAATTGCCTCCTTAATTTGCTTACAACCACATTATCCTGAAAAAAATTACTTTCAGAGAAGAAATAAAATGATGCATATGGTTCCCTGTGATGTCTTTACGCCACTGTGTGTGTATCTATATATGTATTTGCCTAATCAGTCACTTAAAGCAGTCTGTTACTATGGCTAGCAGTTTCTTCCAGTCAAAAGTCAATTATAAAAATGTTCTAGTCCATTATTTCTCAAATTCTACTCTATACAACTTCAGGGTTCTACAAAACAAAAATTATAGGGGCAGACACAGAATCACTTTCCTCTCATTTCATTTTCTCTGTTGATCACACATAATGTATGTATTCAGTTGATGTAGAGAACAGCTAAAACCGATCACTGGAAATATTTTATCCTGGACCAATAAAAAACTATTACTGACAAAATAATGACTGCAGCACAATCAGCTGACTTTTAATTTTTGTTGAACTATCAAATGGAGAATAGCTGAACAAACTGTAATTGAATGTAACACTGTAAAATTTACACCGTTAGAAATGAGGAAAGGAATGGTTTCAGAAAAACATGGGAAGGCATATGAACTGTCACAAAGTGAACTGAGCAGAGAACAATCTACACAGTAACAACAATATTACAAAGATGATGAACTTTGAAAGATTCAATAATTCTGATCAATAAGATGACTGAATCCACTTTCAAAGGGCTAATGATATAAAATGTTCTCTATCTTCAAATAAAGAACTGATGGACTAAGTGCAGATTGAAGCATATTTTTTCTCTCTCTTTTTACTTTTTTTTTTTTGGTGGTGGTAGTGAACATGGCTAATGCCATATATTTTGTATGACTTCATACGTGTAAAGGATATTGTATTTCTTGCCTTCTCAATGGGTTCGGAAGGAATTCAGGGAAGGAGAGAAGTTAGAAGTGAAAATAAAATAAAACTGAGTAACTTTGGCTGAATATCATAAAATAGTTTATGTTTCTTCATATTCTTCAGGTTGCTTTTTAACTTAAATTTTTATGTAAATGTCTATTTTGAGTAATTAAGGAAAATTAGAGACAAGAAAGGATGTGTTTATTACTATTATTCTGAGAATAAAACAAACATTCACAAACTTAGATTCAATACCAAAGCCCAAAGACAAAACAAATGTCAATATGACTCTAACTATTTCAATTGCAGGTTTAATTCTAGTGATTCTAATGTATAATGTGCATCATGTAGCAATATTTTAAAAAAAACCAGTTCCATGGTTCAGGCAAAAATCACAAATGTACTTTCAAACAAAACACAGGAAGTTTTAAAACAAAATTCTAGTTTTTCAAGATAAAAATATGAAAAATTATAACAATCTCCCAACATACTGGCTTATATAAACAAAGCGCAATAGCAACTGTTGTGAAACATATTATAAAGTGAGCTATCACATCCAATCATCTAAAATTGTTCTCATTTTTAAAATGCTTACTGCTAGCAATTATATACTTTGCTTCTACTTACATTAACTGATTATGATACTGTCAGAATAAAACTCATCAATAACGTAATATTTTTAACATCAACTGTTATTTGTTATCATTAGAAGATATATTTAAATTGTTTTAAAAGAGTTCACTGTAAACATTTTGCCAAAGTTTTTGTTAAAGAGTCTGTTACTACAAAAAGTTCAAGAATCAATATCTAATCCTTTGTCTTCTTTTTCTAGAGCTAATGCGTAATGACTAATTGCTCTCTAGAAGTTGTGAACACTTTATATAAACCTCATCTTTCTTCAGTCTCAATGTTCCATACAAAACAATCAAAAATATACAATCCTCTCACTTTGAGAGGAAACTACCACCTTCCCATGAAGTAATTAAAAAAATGTGGCTTAATGTCTTTAGTTCGCACCCCCAAATACGGTTTACTTGAAATGGCTACATATGCATATAACTTAACAGACATAGTAAACTTAATTATCATTTTAAGCCTAATTTACCTAAGTAAAAATAGAACCAAACATTTCAAATCATTAATATTATGAGAGATCTAATGTTATTTCCTTAGCAAAATATAAACTGTTTATTATAAATAAAGCATTAATTACCTTTCCAATGAAAGTAATGGTTCCATTACCCTAGCATGATCAACTGGATACTTTTCTCGAACAGCAAACTTCACATCATCTGCTTCATCACTTCGAAACCTCAAGATATTTAAAATTAGGTATTCATAGTTGGTAAGAACAATGTTGCCCTGAAATAAAAATTTAAAAACAATTTGTACCTTAACGTTTTTCTCAATATTGCATCAAGGAAGAAAAAAAAAGGAATCTTCAGAGAGCTTCAATGAACATACAGTAAAATTAAGTTAAAAAACAAAATCGAAATATCTTTTCTAGCTTATTTCCTTAACATCCTTTAATAATCTGATTGCAGAAATTTTAAAGAGCTTTAGTTTGAAACCCACTGGAAGCACTATAATTTTATGAAACCAATCTGCACTGGGTATGTCCTCACTGGCAGTTCTTTACAGTGACAAAAATACAGGCACTTTTAACAGATATTCTGTTATTTCCAACAGAATACAGGGACTTGTACTCCTGCTGAGATAATTTTTGAGCTTGTAGAAGACAAGTTTTTAGAATGATACATATATATGTGTGTATATATACATATATATATTTGAAGAACTATTAGGAACCAAATATTTGTAATTGCAAGGTAATCCCTAAGATACTACTACATAACTTTCAGCAGCAATGGCACGAAGGATGACTTAAAGGCTGTCTATGGAACATTACAGGTCCACGCAATTTTTAATTAAAATAATTCTAACATACAATGTATTCCTGGAAATTAAAACAAAGTCAATACTATGAAAATATCTATTACAGCTGCTGCCTTCACTTACTGGAAACAGACATTGTCAAATAATAGACAGAAGTATGAGGGTTTTTTCTCTTCAAAGAGATTTGAAAAACAAAAAATACTGGGAACCCCTGGCATAGTATTTAAGAGGCTATCCTCAAGAGTATGGGTTCAAACCCAATCTCTGATCCATGCTGCCTATACGACCGTGAGAAAATCACTTAACCTCTCAGTCCAGGAAGCAGTTCTGTAAGACTCAAATTGTAGGCCAGCTGCCTATTTGGATTGAGAGAGGAAGTTTTCTTATTGGGAATCTCTAGAACAAGAAAAATCACAAGCCTACTATAAATTACAAAAATGGAGCTTTATATAGACAAAAATAGATTTAAAATGGGACGCAGACCAAACATGTTCTTTTGTTCTTATTTTGTTAAAAAGTGTATTTTTTATTTTCAAACTTTAAGATTTTGTGATTGACACCATAGTTTACATATTAGAAGCTGTGCATGTTAAATTTACACCAATAAAGCAGTATGTCCATGTGTCCTTTGTGATTCATAATCAAATTCTTTACAGAACTCAAATATGAATCAAAACTTCCTATCATACCATTTTGTCACTGCTATTAGACCCCTCGTTGCCTTGACAGAAAGTATGTATAGTACAAACCAAGAATTCGAAAAATGGAATATTTTTGCAAGGTGTACATGGTTAAGAATTAAGGGTGCAAAATTTTGGACAGGTCTAACTTCCCCTAGGAGATGGTCAAAATAAGAAACAAGTAAAAAAAGTGTAGCTAAGAAAGGTCAGAGCTAGGCACATAATTTTATAAATTTCCCCCTTTGTTTATTATGATGTTACAACTCTCTTAAAGATCAAGAGTTCTGTGACTTTTATTTTCCTCATTTCATGTCTTGTCTTTTGTTTCACATATGTTTTAGACCTATGACCTCCAAATTTTTTTTAATATAACTTGTATGTAAAAAATTTCTGAGCATGAATTTTTAATATATGTATATCTATTTATTTGTTTGCTTACATATGTTATACTAATAAATATGTACCTTATAAAACACAAAATAGAAATACATAAAGGATGAAATTAAAATTAAATAAGATTTCATCTAAGAGTCAATAGGGAGCCATTGGGGTTTAGGGTTTACTGAGTAGGGAAATGGAAGACCTGTGCAATTTGGCAGTTGTGTAGAGGATATACTGGAAGAAGGAAGGGACTTGAAGGCAGAGAAGCCAATTATAATGCTACTGTTAGTCCAGGTGATAGGTGATGAAGACCTGAACTAGGCTGTGTAAGACGAGAAAAGGGAATAAATGCAAGAGACATGGAGGTAGAAACAACCAAAACTGGCAACTGATAGAACTGGTAGAGTGAGGAAGAGTACGGAGTCAAAGATTAAAAACCAAGAGGAGACCAGAAGGATGGTGGTGCTCTTGATAGTAACAGGGAAGTTTGGAATGGAGGCATATTTTGGAAGAAGGCAATGAAATGAGATTTGCAATCTGACACAACATATCCATCCCTGCTCCACCTGTGCAACTCACTCTATCCCACAAAAAAAAGGAGACAGCAGGGTTTTCTCACTGATCTAACACCAGTAAACAGAGCCCACTCTCCAACAATTGCCTGCAGTGTCCCCTGGAGAGCAGAAATGGGTATGCTGCATGAAAAGGGATACTTTCTCTATAGCATTTATGCACTTGTTGCTTCGGGTGTCCAAGCTACGGTTTAATTGCCTGAGGGGCTTACGCCTGGCCAAGAAGGGAATAGGCTGGGAGCTGACAAAGTGGAAAGGGCAGAGTGGGACTATTAAGGGATAAGCACAAGTGCAGCTATGCTGGAGACAAGTCTCACAATTGGCTGTCAGAAGAGGTAGGATCCAGCAGTATGCCACTAAGTATTTAACAACTAACTCTCCCCTCTGCCCCATGCATGCATGACAGTTTTAAGTTCAATATGCATTAACATCTTCCTATCATTCTAAGTCTATATAATCAATAAAACAATAAATCAAGTCTTGATTTATATTGTTTGCCAATTTCCAAGATGTAAATGCATACAATGAAAATTTAAAATTGGCTCTCAAGAGCTAGCACAAACTGGCAGACCCCTGATGTGGTCAACCCTCCAACTGATCGCTCACTTCTTGACCACAGGTCACACTTTAGAGCCTACTATTTTAGACAACTGAGGACTGCCTGAAATCAGACCACCAGATGCTATTACAATTTTGTTTGTTTTTTTTGGGGGGGAAGGCTATCACTGTTGCTTTTTTTATGGACCACAATTTTTTTCTGTGCGTCACCGACAGAAAAAGACTCCCCAACTCTGCTTCACAGTATAGTAAACTAGCACTGAATACATGAAGTAATTTTCATTTCTCTAAAGAAAAAAAAGGTTTTCAACTCACCTTATCATAAAGCTCAATGATTAAATGATAGGCAGCTTCATCACTTCCAAACTGAAAATCTACAATCCGATCCACACCCAGCTGTTTTACACTGACTAATCTTCGACTCTTCAAATGCTTTCGGCACTATCCAGAAAGAAGGAAAAAGTGATTTGTATAATAAAACTGAACGTTTAAATCATTTATTACTGGATCAGAATTTAGTTAGTATACTTATATTCATTCTTTAAAATTTAATCCAATAAATAATAATTAAGCACCTACTATATGCAAAGTACTGGAGATACAAAGACACAATAAAAATAATCATAAAAGCTCATTTTTATACAGTATTGCAAGGCCTAAAAATAATTAGATAGATAGTGGTAGAGGGAGTACATAATACACAAATACAAAGTAATGTGAAGAAAGAGCAGTAACAATTGGTGGGGGGCATGGGGGTGAGGACTGGCAACTGAGGTAGACCTTGAAGAAAACTAAGGATCCGAAGGGACCAAAGGAAGCACATTACAGGTAAAAGGGGCAATTTGTGTAAAGGCAAGGGGACAGGAGATGGAAGCTAAATTGGTCCAGTTTGGCTGGAAAGATAGAATAATATGAAATAATGGCAAAAAAGGCAGGCAAGAGTCAGATTATGGAAGGTTTTAAAGGCCAGGCTGAAGAAATATTATTTTGTCCAAAAGGTAATAGGGAATCACTAAAGATTCTTGAGCAGGTATATAGCACAGTTAGACCTGTGTTACAGGAAGATTTTTTTTTGGCAACTGCATGAAGAAAACTCACAGAAAGGAAGAGACTTGAACCAGAGACCAATCAAGAAGTGTTTTCAATAGGCCGTGTAAACAGGGAAAAGATGATAGATGTTAAGGAGAAATGTTATGGAAGTAGAATCAATATAACCGGGCAAATGAAACACCCACCCCCCCAAACCAGAATCCCTTCCATGACATACCTGACAAGTAGTCCTCAAGCTTTTGAAGACTTCTGGGGAATCTACTTCTTATGGTAAACTACTCTATCTACAGATAACTATAAGTGAGAAAGCCTGAATTACAAGTCACTGATTCTGATTCTGTATTCTGGTGAAAATCAGAAATCTATCCTCTCTTCCAAGTAACAGTTGTCCAAATAATTGAAATGGTTATTATGTTCCCCTGTGGTCCTTCTTATGACTAAACATCTTCAACCAGGTAGAACCAGGCCACTGATAATAGCTCACCCTTGTCATCTCTCAGCCATGCTGTTGCATATGTACTTTCTGACATTCTACCTCTTGCCCTGCCAATAGCAATCAAATCAACACCACCACTGCTTCTGAAAAAATGTATGTCTATAACACAACACCCTACGTTTCAATTCATCATCCCAAAGACTTTCTAGAACAAAACACTCTTCCCCAGCCACTACTCATAAGAAGCTGCTTCTCCTTATTTGAGGGAATTAAAAATGTGAATTTTCCTAGCACTTAATACAGTGTCTAGCACATAGTAATCACTTAGTAAATACCTTTTCATTCATTTATTAATTCAGTTCCTTCAAAAGATCACCACATTGTATGATCGATCTCAAGGCCCTCTGATGTTCTAGCTGCCCACTTCAAGTGTCCTAGCCTATCCATGTCCTTCCTATAATGTAGTGCCTAGAACTAACCATAATACTCCAGATTATAGTCTAATCATGGCAAAGTATAGTGGGAGTCACATCTTATTAGTCCTGGACACTATGACTCTCTAAATGTAGCCTAATACTGTATTAGCTTTCTTGGCTTAAATATCACACTATCAATTCATACTGAGCTTACAGTCCACAAAAGTTCTCAGATATTTTTCACATGAACTGATATCTAGCTACATTTCAACTTCAAACTGTGAAGCTGATTTTCTGAACCTCAAGTATTCCCACTAAATTTCATATTGTAAGATTCATCCCATAGCACTTTAGCCCTTAACAGCACTATTCTGGTCTCTCTTTTCTACTGAATTTAATGAGAAAGAGAGAGAGAGAGAGAGAGAGTGAGTGTGTGTGTGTGTGTGTGTGTGTGTGTGTGTGTGTGTGTATGCAGAAAATTCCCAAATTTACATATCTAGTCCCAAACTCTCTCCCATAGTCAACTGAAATGTACTATCTCAAAAATGAAATTTTCATTATCTTCCCTAAATTTCCACCAGTCCTCCAAGTTTTCAATTTCTTCAAACTACAAATACTTTTGAGTTTAATCTACATTTATTAAGATTTTCTTACGTCTACGCAATTAACAAAATAATAAACCAAGGTCCAATCTGTAGAGATTTCAAAGGTGCAAATGCTCACACTGAAAATCTAACAATGGGCTCTCCCAAGTCTGTTAGAGCTGGCTTCAGCACAAAGGTGAGCTGGAATTTGGAAGGAGAAAGGAGGGGTGAGGCTTGGATTAGAACTGGTGGCTTGGAAATAAAGTAGAGACTAATTCCAAGCATGATAAGGTGAAAGGTCACCTGTCACTCCATGGTGATTCCTTCAGAGGATAAACCCAAGTTTCCAATAGGGGGGAAGGGGGGATGAAGAACTAAACAGAAGCAACACAGTTTGGCGCCTGTGGCTGGGAAGTCTTCCCTCTCTGTCAGTAACCTACTATAAAATCTCATCAATTTCACAGCATCTCACAAATCTATCCCCTCCACTTGCAAAGCCACCTGGGATCACGACTCTTCACTGCCTATTAGCATAAAATGCAAACTCTTCAGTCTTGATGTTGAAGGCCTTCTACAACCCAGGTGCCACCTACCTTTCCATGCTCATTTCACACTACTTCCCTTTATAAACACTAAACTCTAGTCAGACAGGACTACTGTTCTCCACATTGAGTCCTCCATCTCTCACCTCCACGCATTTACACAAACTAATCCCAATGCCCGAAATATCTTCACAACTATATCTTTCAGAATCCTTTTCTTCCTTTAAGGCTGAACTTAGGTGGCAACTCTTCTGGGAACCCTTCCCTGATTCCTGCAATTGGAGTGTTCTCCCTACTAAAATATCCTAGTAATACACTTATTTGTATACAAGTTCTGTCTCTTCAGCAGAACATAACAGGGCACGGTATTTACTTCCATCTTTATATCCCCTATTAGCACACTGCCTTTTTTAATACAGCAAGTACTTAACATATATTTATTGAATTCCTTTCATATACTATTTTGTAAACCCATCAAAAAAGGAAATGAAGCTACTAGTCTCACCACACTTGTTCTTAATAAAGCCATGCTGTCCCTTTGTGATTACCACCTCCAATTCTAGATTTTCAATAATTATTTGCTTAATAATACATCCTAGAAATTTACCCAGAATCATATTCTACCTCTATACTCTGAAGATGAAAAAAATGAGGTTAAGAAAAATTTGCACAGTATATCTTTGTTTCAGTAAAACCCCCTAAAAGGAAAACCATACAGATACAAAATGAATTAACTCTAAATGAGTATACTGCAATTATAAAATTTAGCTTCTCCTATCCAAGTAAAAGTTACCTTCATGGCAAAGCTAGATGGCATCATATTCTTTGGCCATTCAAATTCTGTTGTGTGAATTCGTATACCAGATTCAAGTAGAAGTGTAACTTTAAAGTCTGGTCTGTGGGGGAAAAAAAGAAAAAATCTGCCTTTAAAAATAGTATTTGCCAAAAAAAACTGTAAAAAAATTAAAGTAAAAAATTAGCAATCTCAAATTTAAATAATCAGAAAAAGTATAAAATACTCTTACTTTTGAAGGCGTATAAGGTATGTCTTATTATCCACATCATAAATATTATGTACTCTCATTCCTAACAAGCTGTAAGGCAAAAGAAAATAATATAACAAATCACATTTTGCAAGAATGAGAAAAACGCTACAATGATAGAATACAGGGCTGCATCAACAACATACACAGATTTATAGATCTAATCCAACCTCTTAATTTCATAGATGAGGAAAAAACTAGACCAATTATGTAATTTTCATAAACTCATAGAGACATAGGTATGCACAGGACCAGGACTGGAGAGAGAAATAAAAAATCTCATTTAAAAGAGCTCTGGGGTCCAATCTATACCTGGAGAAGAGTTCCATTTACATCTCTGATAAGTTTTCATCCAGCTAGACTGGCTGAAGCTGTCTACTCCACTTCTGGATTGCTTTAACTGAAATCTTTCCTTCCACTTCACTGAAAGCTGCTAATCTCTAACTTCCATTCATGCCTCTGGCTTTTTCAAACGAAAGTACTTCAAATATATGAAGGAATATATATACTCCTCCCCTCTGGCATACACAGGTGAAACATGCCCAGTTCCTTCAACCAGTCCACATATGGTATGGTTTCCAGTTCGTTCCATTATGGTTTTACCGTATATTGTACACAATATTATGGTTATACTGTGTATTGTATACCATCAAGTTAAGTCAATGTTTTTCCTAAAACGTCATATTCAGAACCATGCCCTTCTTTCTCATTTTGAACACTATGCTTCTCCTAAGACGGTCTAAGATAAGGTTTTTTTGGCCACCATGTGACACTTTATTCACAATGACTTGAGCCTATAGAGATCCGAGATGTAACAGCTAAAAAGGAATAGAAAAAAGGACTCCATGACAAGGAGCAACCCTAACGCTAACTGTTCGTACATCCTAGACCTATCCTTATCCTCAGATCAAGGTGAAGAGTCCCTTCCCCATCCCCAAAATAGCTGATTTCAGACTGCATTAGGGACTCGTGTAACATACTAAGAGTGGCAATGACTCCCGATTTTTTGGACAGAATCTGTAATGTGGTCTCCTCCTGACACGTTTAGTCGTCTGTAAAGTCACAAAGTGAAGTGTTAACACTTAATGTTACGTTTAGCCAGTGCCAGAGAGCTGCCTGGTTATCGCCGGGGGGTGAACCTGCCATGTGGCAGTGTGTAAGCAGCACGGCTCGAGTCCGCCAAGGCGTCAGGGCCGGGAGACGACAGGCGCGGATAACCGGGGAAAGAGCCCATTCCGGGCCGAGCAGACCACCAAGGCTGGTCTTCACGCCCACCCCACCGCCAGCCCCGGGGGGTCGGCCACCCGCTCCTCCCGAGCCCGAGGCCCCGCTGCTCCCAGAGGGGCCTGGAATTATCGGGAAAGGGCGAGGAGACCTCAGAGACGTGTCACACCGCGCTAGGCTTCTCTCGGCTCCCCCCGGCGCCCCGAGCCTACCTGGCATTGAACTCGGAGAGGATAGCGCAAATATCGACGGAGCTGAAACGGGTCTTCATGCTGAAGGACCTTCAGCCGCTCCGCTTCCTGCCCAGCTTCCCGCAGGTCCGTCTGCCCCGGCAGCCTCGGAGCCGCTCACCCCGCCCCGCCCCCGTACGCAGGCGCAGTCGTCACTCTGACGGCGCCCCGGCGGAGCCAAAATACATTGAGCCGCGCCTCCGCGTAAGCTGTGGCGCTCTCTGCTTCCAGTTCTTGAAGTTGGACAGAGAGGCTCTGGCCTACTCCTCTACCCTCCCCGACGAATATCCCGGTTACATTCACCTCGCAGCAGTCGGTCCTGCCGTCTTTCTGTACTTTTCTTCCTTCGCATAGACTTTCCAACCTGAAGTCTTAGCGACTCCTGCTGGTCGAAAAATTACTTGCTTTATGTTTCCTGATAATTTTGCGAAATACCCAGCAGGGGGCGCTATAGAGCAAAGCCTTAGCGCGGAAATTTTCTGTTTTGCAGCTGTCAGTTTGAGCAAAGAGCAAGGTAACTTTTCCCATGGTCGTTTAGAGAGCAGAAATCCACCTACAACCTACACGCCCGTGTTTTGTTTTAAACAGCCTCTAAGTGATGAACTCGTTTCACTGAAGTTTATTTTAGTCTTTCGTTCCGGGCTCGAGGAATTTATGGAAACTATTTACCCATACAAAGCCGTCCACCTCCCATCCCCCAACTGGATGGATTAGTTTTAGTGTTTAATACAGGATGACGCATAAGCGCAAAACGGGAGGAAAAGGAGACCGTGTCTCACTATCTTGCCCAGGCTGGAGTGCAGTGGCTATTCACAGGCGCGATCCCACTACTGATCGGCACGGGAGTTTTGACCTGCTCCGTTTCCGACCTGGGCCGGTTCACCCCTCCTTAGGCAACCTGGTGGTCCCCCGTTCCCAGGGGGTCACCATATTGATGCCGAACTTAGTGCGGACACCCGATCG